>JABUQX010054970.1:0-29263 GCA_015478945.1 Trachelipus rathkii
TGACCCAAGCCTGCCTATGTTGAAAGGGAAAGATGTCCTTGGTGAGAGGAGTCTTGGTTTGGGTTCACTTTCAGCAGTCCAGGTTTTTTTTTTTAAGAACCTCACCTAGCTCATCCTGCCTCCCTTCAGAATTATTTTTACTACCCAAAAAAGTATTTCGTCTGAGACTTCAGTAGACTCCATGAAAGCCGAGGAGTTATGCTGTTCCTCTTCTACCTCAAACCTGATGCTATGTATCAGATCGGTGATGATTCTCTTCTTGATAATTGCCGAAATATCAGGAGCATTGCTCTCCAAGACTGATGGGTAACTGGCACCGGTTATCTTACGAAAAATCACATATCACTGTAAAAAAAAATAAGCCGAACCGCTTATCATAACCCTTCAGTAAGCCCTGAACAAGTAGCATGGCATGCTGGAGAGTACCATCGTCCCTCAGCTTCTCTAGATCAGGGGTTCCCAAAGTGGGTGCCGCGGCACCCTGGGGTGCCGCCAGCGTGTGGTAGGGGTGCGCGGCCACATTTTTCAATTTCAGCTAAAATTTTGGAGTTAAAACAAGTATAATTCGTTTTTATAATAATAAAAAACTGGAAAACCAAGACCTTAATTAAACCTTGACTGAAAGATGTGTGTTAGTTGCATTTTAAAGGTCGGGCAGATATGGCCAAGAAGAAAACTTGATACTGTGCAGCAAGCAAGCGAATTAACACAATTTCAGAGACAGTCGAGAACGAACTTATAAGAAGATTGAAAACTTGTGAATTTTTTAGTTTACATACAGTTTGATTGAAAAGTACCGACGTAAGCGGACTTGCTGTTTCTTCTTGTGTTTTGTGAAGGTACCCATGCTCGCCGATGGCAAAATAGAAAGAGGAACTTTTGATGAGGCGAAGTGCTGAGATCTTACACCACTGGCAACCGAAATTTTCAATGCGTATCGAGCATTTGGTACAGGAAAATAGTTTTGGAGGAAGGCAAAGTTGTGTAGTATTTGCAGTGATGGAGCGGCGCACAATGGTTGGAAAACGAAGGCGAGCCGAGCGGTCTAGGTGAAGCAAGTGGAGAAACGCCACCAGCAGCCATTCGTGTCATACATTCGGCATCCCTGGCAAACTAGAAAGATCGGCCAGCAAGATTGAAAGTTGTACTGGATGATGCTGTAAAGATAATTAATCATGTTGAAGAGCCGCCCGCTTCAAAGCACGCCTTTTAAAACTTACCACCGAAGATATGGGTATGGATTCACTTCCACCTCTTGCTGCACACGGAAGTGCGGTGGCTTTCAAGGGAAAGATTTTAGCCAGACTGTTTGAACTAAACGATTGCATTTTGTGGTCACATTTACAGGGCAGTCTTTTATATTCAAAAAATTAACTGATGTCGATTGGCTGCTTAAATTGGTATACCTTTCCGACATATGCGAAAAACTAAATGAAACCACCGCACACATCTCTTCAAGGAAAGGGATGAGCATAATTAGGCAAAATAGGGTTGCCGGCCTTTTTTTTTTTATTTTTTGAAGCTTGTGTTAAGAGCAGAGACATCTCCAACTTTCCTCGGTTGCAAGAATTTGGTCAAACAACTGAGTATCCATTCTGCAAACCGAACTTCCTGCGAATTAATTACTGGGCCCACCTTGGAAGGTTTGAACAAAACCATGGTTGAGTTATTTCCCGATTTGATTCTGAAGGGATGTCCTAACATCTGGATGACGCAACCCGTTTTCGTTTGCGAAACCAGCTGTACGTATATAACCTACGCGCGATTGACGCAATGAAGGCTTTTTCAAATCTATGACATCACAGTGAAGACAGGCACGTTTGAAACTTAAATACAACCGGAAGGGGGCCGGCAAGAAGCGTCTGGTGCTTGTGGTATTGGCAGAAAACAATGCTGTTGGCAAAATTGCATTAAAAAGACGGTGGCGAATTTTACATTCCACATATGACAGGAGAGGATGCGTGCATTTCTCAGACGAACGGTTACAGAAGTGCGTTCGTAGAGCATGCGAGGGAGGAAGAACAGATACGAGGAAGTAAACCTCACGAAGCGTGCACGAAGTGATTTAGGGATACACATGACAAAACTTCCCAAAAACTTAAGAATAATGAACATTCATAAAACCGGTTTCCTTCTTCACATTAAAAGTAAATGAGCAATAAATATTGAGTTGTGTTTTCTTGTTTCTAAGTAGGACTCCCAAGAAACTGAGTTTGGTTTGAAGAAGTTTCATTGTTTCTCAGAACACGCAAGAGCAGCTAGCCCGCCCGGTGAAATAAAGCCGCCTAGCGCAAGCTGTGGTGGCTGTCAAGACTATGCACTGAGAGCTGCTAGGTATGTAGCAGTTCGGATTCCACCGAATGTGCATGTTTTTCAGTCTAGAGCGGCAAAATATCGCGTTTCGCTCTCTCACTCTCTGTATCCTCTCTTCCTCTATTCATGTTTCTCTGACCGGTGGCCGGCACCAAATTATTTCCCTCATTCTCTACATCATAACTTCTTAGCACATCCTTCATAGTTGTATTTTCTTCCAGCATCCATACAAACCCTTATCTATTGGGGCTGTCCTTTCTGCTTGTTCTATGCATTCCTTGAACAGGCAGCAGCAAAATGATACATTGACCTACATAACACAATTCATTTTCATAATTGATTATTCTTATTCATTCTTCTTCCACCAAAGTATTGTTCCTCCCAAATATCCGAAGTCTCTACTCTGTCTTTCATTGATGCTATACCTGCTTCTTATTTCTCTTTCACTACCTCTATTACCAAACCCTCACACAGAATCTTACATTAAAACACATACCTTAACCAACCATTCTAAAACTGCTTTAAAAACTTCTCCACAACAATATGCCAGCACCATTTGTCTCTGACAAATGGTGCATTCACATTGGAGCCTTCCATAATGAACACACTTCATATCCTCTCCCAAATCAACCTTTCCTAACATTTTACATTTATTTGCAATTATCTCATAGCTATTCACATATTCCCTCATACTCTCACTTTCACCTCTTTTGACAAATAAAATTCCAATATCATATCATATACCTATCTCTTTGTTGTTCCTTTCCATACTTTTCATCCAATGCAGACAGTATCTTCTTTACACCATCATCCTTTTATCCAATGCAGACAGTATCTTCTTTACACCATCATCCTTTTATCCAATGCAGACAGTATCTTCTTTACTGACTACCATCATCCTTTCCAAATTATCAACTTAAGAAAAAATCACAAACAGCACTCTCAAAAGCTTTCTCCCTCAGATTCAACACAATCTCACTGCAGGCCAGTCGCACTTCTTTCATGTCACCTTGATCCGACCCATTTTCTACTCTCTTCACATGCTTCATATTCATTTGGATTACCCCCATCTCCCTTAAATCCAGGACATATTCTTCTTGTTCCCTTCTCCTTTATCCTTTATTACTTCTTCATCCTGAACCCATTTATGCCAAACACCTAAGTCCTCAGAGCGTAGCAGTAACTACGGGCTGCTTCCACTGATTAATAAAAACTAACTATCTAAGCTAAACACATACACTTAACCTTTTATATCCAGTTCCCAGTTGAAAAATGTAGAAATGTAGAAATCACCAAAAAGCAAAGAACAAGTTTTTCTTTTATAATTAGTTACTCTTGTAAATCCTTAATCAATGCGAACAATGCAATCAATATAAATTGGAAGATAAATATATGAATTAGCAAGTGCCTCTTCTTTACAAATGGGGTTAGTCGTACCCCACACCTTAATGTTAATAAAGTTTACCTTGCCCCAGTCAATTCTATATCTATTAACAGTTGTGGATCCCGTTATCCACCTCAACTGTTTTTCTGCATCACACTTCTTTAATTCCAATTCTAATATCCAAGAACTTAAATAAATCATGAGCAAACACTTTAGGGATCTAAGAAAAGAAAAAATATAAAGGTAAATACACACACAGAGAAAGATGAAGAAAGAATAATTATACACTTAAGAGACACATGGAAGACGGATCTTTGGATTAAATCTGTCGGCAAGCAAATTCCATCTAGTGTCATCTACTCATTGAATGAATTAGTTCTTAAAAATAGAATAAGCACTCGTTGCCAGGTTAATTATTCCTTCATCTTTCCTCTTAGGTCTGATTTTATAATGAGACAAGAGCAACGAAAAAAGCGTTCATGAATGCTAATACATTGCTGCAATTGAGGTAGATGGCAGATATAACCAGCAGAATGCAAATGCTTTCCATTGTACACATGTCTGGATACTTTCGAAAAGTGCGCCTCTTTCTATAATTTAAGCTTCCGAAGTTATACTCAATTTTGTTTTTAGGGCTTCTGTCAGTGCAGCACAGTAATTATTAGATGTTAAAAGTTTTAAGGAAATATCTTGGATGTCCAGCAGGATAGACGGAAAGATCCTGCCCTCTATCTGAGCCAGTCGACGCTTTTCGATTAAGCTCTTCAATATATAGAAGCTTTTCATACTGATCTTCTGAGCTTTGAAGAATGGCTTGAGAAGAAGTAACTGGTAAAGCTAGTTGTAGTTTCCATACACTTACATAGGTCCAGATGTATCGCTTTCTTCTTGAACCATCGTTGCAACGCCTTTAATGCAATGGCCAACTTTGCAAATGCAGATTTAGATTTTTGTTGTTGATTTTCAGTTTACTTAAACAATAGATACGGATCAACATAAAGACATCAGCTAGTAGAAATATCATTGTCATGGAGAGAATTTTTGCTTCGTACATGGAGTCTTTTCTATTTCTTCAGAAATCTTGAATATAGACTAGTATAAAGCTTGAAGAATTGAATTTATTAGAATATAATCCAAATTGAAACTTAAGGAGGTGGTTTAAAGAAACTTTGAAGTTGCCATTGCATTTTGTGTTGTGGAAGTCGCAAGTCGCTGAACTTGTAACGAAATTGGTTGAGAGTCGCTCACAAGTCAACAAGTTTCACGAACGTTGTGCAATCTGCAAAATTTTGGACTCCAGCTCTAACTATCTTCGAAAGTTCCGACTCCAACTGCCGACGCTCTTTAAAATTACCGACTCCGACTCTACACTCTTCAAAATTACCGACTCCGCGATTCCGATTCCACAACCCTGCCTATCAGAAATGGAAAAACTCCTCCTATCACTCTTGCTAATTTTTGTTCAACTCGGAATAGTTTCAGGGATATTATTTATCAGGCTAAGCGTTCTTTCACCCAAAGGAAGTGCGCCGTCCTCCTTGGATCTCCTCCTGATAAAAATTTCTTATCCCTTGCCAAAAACATCTCTAATAACTTCTGTAAATCTGCCTTTCCTCCTCTTATTCACTCTTACGGACTGTACCTAATACTCCTTCCGAAAAATGCTAAACCTCTTTGGCCTCCTCTATTTATCTAATTCCGCCCTGAGTGATTCTGGCAACCTCCCTCACCCCCCCTCCCCCTCCTACTACTCTCCTTTCAGGTGTCCCATGGCTTCGCCTGTGATTACACATGATTGGGTGCTTGAGATCTACGAATGTTAGCAAGGCTAATAGCCCGGAGGGCATTCCTCCTCTTATTCTGAGGTAGTGTGCTTCTGAGCAGCTGATGCCTGTCCTTGTTCGTCTCTACTCTGTATGCCTTAATTCTAACATTTTCCCCTCAGTGCTGTAAGCACATATATGTTCAGCCGATCCTGAAGAAGGGTAGCTGCTCTGATCCTTCTAACTATCGTCCCTATCGTCACTTGTATTCTGTCCAAAATCTTTGAAACTCTCCTCAACTCTCATTTCCTGGACCATCCATTTGTATATGGATCGGTTGATGAAAGAATTAAAGGTAGGGATGGCTGGATAGGGTGTTTGAATGATGGAAAATGAAAGAACGTGGAGGGTACCCTGCTTATTGTACGCTGATGATTTGGTTTTATGTGGTGAATCTGAAGAAAGTTCTACATGATTGGTTGAAGAGTTTGGCAAGGTGTGTAAAAGGAGGGGTTTGAAAGTAAATGTAGATAAAAATAAGGTGATGGAAGTGGCTGAGGAGAGTCCACAGTGTAATAAACGTTTCCCAAAAAGCCATGGACTTATATATAGGATGTGAAAAAGCCAGTGACCTTTTGGCTTTTTGTGCCAACCATGCCTTTGGTGAATTTTTGGCAGTGACGGACTTGCACGTAAGGTTACGTTCTTCTACTTAGCTATTCCATTTCCATAGGAAACCTATAGATAAAATAAAAAAAAGAAAGAAAATGAAAAGTTAAAAAAATTTAAAATGTAGTTTTCGTTTAAGACAAAAGAATATTTGAAATTTCTTCTTCATTCTCATTACAATAATTTTATTTTTGTTTTAATCAGACAATCATTAGTGATGTTGGTCAGGAAGGCAGAAGGTCTACAAGGAGGATACCTCAAACGTCAGCAACGCATCATCGAAGCTTTAAGAAGGATAATTGCCAAAAACTTAGTTGCAAATATTGCAACTTAAATTTTGAAAGCAAGGAGGAGTTAAAAAGTCATCTGATCTTGCATGAAAGAAAGTTTAAATGTGACCATTGTAATTATGAATCCAATCTTAAATCAAACTTAAAAACTCATCTGCAAATCCATAACAATATAAAATTATTTAAATGTTCCGAGTGCAGCTATGAGTGTAATCATAAAAAGAACTTAAAATTACACATGCTTAATATGAATACTCAATATTAAATTTTATTTTTGTTAGACATGTTTCCTGATTGCAGTTTTGGGAATGCTAATATGTAAGTTTTTTGATATGCTCTTACTAATAACAACCATTTGCATTAAGTACTATATCGAATATATATTATTTAAATGTTCTGGAAGTGGATATAACGCCAATTATACAAAAAAGTAAGCTCTTAAAAATACACATTCTTAATAAGCATACAAATATAAAATTATATAAATGTTCTGAGTGTAGCTATGAAAGTAATCAAAAAGGACACTTAAACATGCACATGCTTAAACATGGGAATAAAACTTTATTTAAATGTTCTGAGTGCAGTTATGAATGCAATCGTAAGGAGCTCTTAAAAAAACACATGCTTAAGCATCGAAATATAAAATTATTTAAGTGTGCTGAATGTGCACATGAATGTAATAACAAAAGGGATATGAGAATGCATGTTCTTAACCACACAAATATAAAGTTATTCAAATGTTCTGAGTGTAGCTATGAATGTAATAATAAAAACTACTTTAATATGCACGTGCTTAGTCATGCAGATGTAAAGTTATTTAAATGTTCTCAGTGTAGCTATGAAAGTAATCACAAACGATATTTTAAAATACATGTTCTTAACCATGCAAATATAAAGTTACTTAAATGTTCTGAGTGCAGCTATGAAGGCAACGACAAAAATATTTTTAAAATACACATGCTTAGTCATTCAGATGTAAAGTTATTTAAATGTTCAGAGTGTAGTTATGAATGTAATCTTAAACAAAACTTAAAAATACACATAATTGATAAGCATACAAACATAAAATTATTTAAATGTTCTGAATGCAGCTATGAGTGTAATCAGAAAGCAAACTTAAAAATTCACATACTTAATCACACAAATGTAAAGTTATTTAAATGTTCTGAATGTGTATATGAATGTAATAACAAAAGGGATATGAAAATACATGTTCTTAATCACTCAAATATTAAGTTCTTTAAATGTTCTGAATGTAGCTATGAAACTAACCGTAAAGGACACTTAAACATTCACATGCGTAAGCATGGAAATGAAACTTTATTTAAATGTGCTGAGTGCAGTTTTGAATTCAATCGTAAGGAGAACTTGAAAAGACACCTGCTTATTAAGCATCAGTCAAAAGAAAAAAGACAATTATTTAAATGTTCCGAGTGTAGCTGTGAGTATAAAGATAAACATAGCTTTAAAATGCACACGCTTAATAAGCATACAAATATAAAATTATTTAAATGTTCTGAATGTACGTATGGATGTAATGACAAAAGGGATATGAAAATACATGTTCTTATCCATGCAAATATAAAATTATTTAAATGTTCTCAGTGTAGCTATGAATGTAATAACAAAAAAAACTTTAAAAGACACATGCTTAATCATTCAGAAGTAAAGTTATTTAAATGTTCTGATTGCAGCTTTGAATTAATCTTAAAGGTTCTTAAGAACAAACTGTAAACTCGTACACTTCAAATGTAAAAATTTATTTTAAGTGTAAAACAATTGCAGCTATTGAAGTTATCTAATCTGATAATATCCTTGTTTTAAAAAGTAAATTGAAATGGTGGAAAATAAAGAAATGTGAAATATTGAAAACATAATAGTGATCCCGATAGTGGTGGGAGCACTGGGAGTAATCAAGAAAAGTCTTCTCGAACATCTGAAGAAGCTCCCAGTGTCGATTACCAGCTTGGAATTGAGTAAAATGGTAATAAAGAAGAGCATTGCTCTCCTAAGACTTGTGCTGGGATGTGGATAACATAAGTGAAATGACCTTATGGTCAAGGTTTGACCACGGTCATTTCTATAAAAAACCCTTTAAATGGGAGAAAAAAAAAAAAAAAAAAAAAAAAAAAAAAATTTAAATGTCCTTGTAGTTTTGAATGTAATTATAAAAGTAGTTTAAGAATACACATTTTAAATCATGGAAGTGATGGAAGTGTAAAACTATTTAAGTGTTCAAAGTGTAACTACGAATGTAAGAAAGGATTAGGCAAATTTAAAAATCACACATGATTCGCTGGTATTTGGAGATTATTAAATGCTCTCTGTGGTGCGACTTTGAGTGTCGTCGGAAAGACTACTTAAAAGAACACATGCTACACACAAATGTAAGTTATTTAAATGTTCTGAGTGCAACTATGAATCTAATTGGAAGAGACGTTTTAAAGAACATTTGTTTAATAAGCATAAAAATTTGGGTGTAAAGGTACGCATCACTATAGTCAGGTTGCTTTATTCAAATAGTAATGTGGTATTGACCTGCGTCTGTGTGAATGTAAATTAAAACGTATTATTAAATTGAGAATATTAGGGTGGATGACTGCGCGTGTGAACATAAGCATGGTTCAAGGCAATGGGCGTGTCAAAATTATATGTACGGAGAAAAAGTTTTTTGCAGCGTTGTGTTCTAACGTTGTCTGAAGCGTACCGAGATAAAACTTTTCTTTTCATTAATAGGTAGACATATTGATTATAGTGGAGGTTTGTGTGTATAATATTACAATTTTGAAGGCAAGATATTTCGTGAGGTTGGAAATTGGGGAACTCTTGACAAGAAGAGCCTTTGTATATTGAGGAAAGTATAGGAATATAATAGTGACGTACCGAGTCTAGAATTTAAAGCCGAATCAGATTCCAAAAATTATTCCAAGTCCAAATTCTTATTAATCACATTACAGTAAAATATATACACGGTGGTAAATAATGTGCCAAATCTTTTATAAGAATAATAAATATAAATACAATTAATTTTTAATATTGTTACTCAAATGGAAATATGAGTTAAATTTTAAAAGTATTTTATGAATAAATTGAATTAGCTTATTATTTTCCACATTTTGTAAATTGGTAAATTTTAGAGTCTTATATAATATATATAATATATATATATATAAATATTATATATATAATATATATATATATTATATATATATATAAATATATATATATATATATACCGTATATATATAATATCCAGTATTATATATAATAGGTGTGGGATGTTCCGTATCATCAGGATATATATTATATATATATATGGTATGGACAGGTGGTGCTTTGAATTATATATATAGTTAGTTTAGGTGGTACTATTTAGGATTAGTATGATGATGAGTATATGTGAGTATGTGAATTATAGGGTTAGAGTTATTATTTTATTATACTTAGTTGAGTTTGTGTATTTTGTGGTTTTTGAATATAGTGAGGAATGAAGCGTATGTAGAGTAGTGGTTTGGTTGTGAAGATATATGGGGTGTTATAATGAGTTTAGGAAGTTTAATATGAAAGGTATCGGTTGAGTACGGAGTGTTGGTCATTTGAGTGGAAGTTAGGATGAATGATAGTGGTTTGGTTAAGCATATGTATAGTGAGTTGAGTTGTTGTTGGGAAACCTGACACGGCTGGTATGATCCGAATGAATTGAGTTGGAAGTTGGATTGAGTCAGTAAACGAATGTTTGTGAAGGTATGGAGAAATGTGAAAAAAGTTTTGGTTTTGCGGGTATAGGTATGGTGGCTGTCTGTTAAGGGAATCATAGAAAGGTGTATAACAGTGTAGTGATATAGGCTGGGGGATTTTTGATTGAGAGTGGGTATGGTTGCAAGGGATGAAACCTTACATTGTCATATATTAGCAACTTAGTGAGGGTTCCTATTCGTCTTGTCCATGAATGCTTTAGGGTGGATTTATTCTGACTGCGACGAGTTCACTAATATATATTTTTTGGTACTAATAAAGAACAGGGTAAAGTAGCTGAGGCTTTCTTTCGACTTGTGTCATGTTCTTACTACTTCTCTTGCTTTTTTCTTTTACCGATTCCTCTCGCTCAGCACCTTACTTTTTCCCATTCTTGGGAATATAAGGAAGATAAAGAAGAGAGAATAAAGAAATATATATAGTAATATTAATGTATATATTATAGGCTATATGTTCTCTATATTCTAATCTATAATATTATCTATATTATGTTCATTATATTATATTTGTTTTTTTACTTTTTTTTTTTTATGAGTGTTATATATATATAGTGCGTTAGTTTATTATTTTTAGTATATATATATATTATATATAATATATATATATATATATATATATATATAATATAATTTTTTTTTGTTTTTTAGGGAAATCTTTAGCTGTTCGAACCCGTATTTTTTTGGGTATATATTCTGACTATTCGTTTGGTGGTGAGCTAGAGCTTCAGATTGAATAGTGTTTGGGGGATCTTGAATGGCTGGAATGGTGTACAAAATAAGTGATGAATGGTATATTTATAGGTTTAGTTTTTGGGTTGTCGTAGATATATAATAGAGATAATTGGTATTGGTAATGGTGGTTGAGATTTTCTGTGTATGTATAGTGTAAGGTGTTAATATTCGAAATTTCTACTTTTTCACTTAATATTTGAAGATGTTAATCTTCATAAGTATACTATAGTATTATGTTTGGACTGTATGGAGTGATTTGGTTATCTTAATTGTAAGTGACCCAAGTAATTGTATTGTTATTTTATTGTGTTTGTGGTATGAATGTACGGAGATGTTGTTATAATGTATGTGTATTTGATGTTAAATCTAGTTGAGATTGGGTTTTAAGGAATGGTGAATTTATCGTGATTTTCATATTATTGTGGTTCGATGTGTATAAGTATGTAGTTGGGTTTTTGGTTTATTTGGGCTTTGGATGTGAGAGAAAGGTGATTACGAAGGAAGTGTGTTAAAGATTGAAAAGTGGAAGTTTATAGTGAACAAGGTAATAAGGAATAAGTATGTAGAACGCTTCGCTAGTTAACATCTGTTGATATTGAACAAGTTTGAGAACAATTAAGTCAGTCTCGGGAGCAAAGTGTAAGGAAGCAATTTTGTTTAGCGAGTTTGCTTGCATGATATTTGTAATGTTTTGTTGTGATTTGTTGCTACAGTGTAGTGAATGTGAATGCTTAAGTCTAATGTTAATACTTAGTGTAGTTTGGTTGAATGAAGTATATGTGAATGCAAGAGGCGGTTATATATGTAATAATGTATTTGGCGGTGGTTGTATGTTACTATAATTAGCAATATGATTAGTTTCTAACACTGGTAATAGCTTATTGCTCTGGTATATTGTGTTTATATCTTATTATTTCATTTTTTTTTATGAGTTCAAAAAGAAATTATCTTAAACTTATGCGGCTTTCGCATACGTATGTTTTATGATATATAAGCTCATAGAGTATAATGAACATGTTTTGTTGTAATAGGGAGGATGATATGGGGGACTTTATCATTGTTAATATTTTATGGTTGTTCTTCTGGAATGGAGTCGCGGATAGTTAGACTGAGGAGAGAAGGGGGAATACGCGCTGCTTGTAGATTAAAGGAGAGTGAGGTGTGTATGGGGGGCTTTTGTACACGGATGAAATCGGGATGTGTGTGAAGGGGACTAGTGTGTGGAAAGAAACTTCGAAACATGTGGGCTTGCATATATATTGGGGGGGTTTTATAGAGGTTTGTGGAGGAGGTTGTATATAGGTGGGAATTTGTCGTGTTTTGAATAGTTGGCAAGTATGCGTTAGATGGAATTATCGGTATTTGGGGATGAAGTTATGGGCTAGAGTGAGAAAGTTTGAAAAATTGGTAGGTTTTGCAAGTATAGATGAAATTATACTAGTGGTGGTATGGATCAAGAAGACGGGATGGGCAGCGTCCGAATGATGGTGAGAGGATTTGTGTGTTGTGTATATGTCTGTTTATTGGAGAGCGTGTCTTAGTTCAAGGCGGATTGGGAGAGGCGTAAATAGTCTTATATTAAGGTGTTATAGGAAGTAATTTATTGAGGGTTGACTGTAATATGAAATTTTAAAGTTTAGCTAGGGGAATTAGTTTTTAAGTGTTGTAGGGAAGAGATAGTTTTGTTATTGTCTCAGTATTGTTGTGGTCCGAATACGATTGCGTTCGAGTGTACTGATAGGAGTGGATTGGTGAAGAATTTAAACAAGGTGCGCGTTTAGGAGTGGTAAGATTGGATTGATGGTTGGATGTAAAGTTGTAATTAAAGGAACAAATTGATAATTGAGAAAAATGAAGGAGAAAAAGATATTAACAGAAAGTTTTATGCTAACTACATTTTATGACAAACAAAGGTCGATATGAACTATAGGATGTTATATAGGATAGATAGCTCTATGTGCAGGTTGTTTATAGTGATATATGTAGTAGTGGGTTAGGTTAGGTCTTCCGAATGGAATTCAAAAGTTATGTTATTTTATGTTATGTTAGGTGTGTGTGTAGAATACATGTGTGTTTAAGTGTATTGGTTTAGTAATTAATTAAGCGGGAGTGAGATAGGGTTTTGTTATGTCCTCCTTGGTTATTTATTTTTCAATTTGTTATATTGAATGTGGGTATATGAAAAGAATTTAGTATTGGTGGGTGTTGGCCTGAAAATGGTGTTTAAGAATGTATAGGAGATGAGTGGAAGGGTGCCTTATCTATTATATGCGGATGATTTTGTTGGTGTTGTGTGGCTGTAAATTTCTGAAAGCAGAGATGTGTATTGAAGATTGTATGAAGATGATTTTGGCAGGGTATGTAATAGTGTAGTGGGCCTGAGTATGGAAGTATAGATTGTAGTTCAGTATTTAGTATGTTTGTTTTGTGAGTGAGGAGTATGTCTCTCTTTATTTGTGAAGTTAATGTTTAGAGTGGTGAGGCTAGTTCTGGATACTATTATGTTGTTTCCTGTATGTTTAAAATTATTTTGGGGTTTTGAATATTGGTTGAGAAGGGAACGGATGAATGCGAGTGGTAGTTAGGTTAAAGTTGGAATGGTAGGAATGAGTTGGCTGGGTGGCCGAGGATTAAATTCTGTTGGGTGTATAGTGTGGGAAATTCATGTGTACTCAGTAGGTCATGGTAAGTGTTTTGTCTGGTATAGTGTGTCCATTTGTGCATGAGGATTGTACTGTTGTTACCTGTGTTTATTGATTTATAGTAGCGAGACTATGGTCTCGGAAATAAGAAGTTTATAGCATTCGAGAGGTCAATGTGTGTGAGAATGGAAATCTTAGGGTTCGGTTGCTTATGGTGTCTGGAGACGATATTGGAGGAGGGAGGTTGGGTAACACTATTAGGATCGAGTTGTGTGTGTGTGGATGAGAAGGTTGGTCGAGAGAAAAATAAAAAGTATGTTGATATATGGTTGGGCATGTCTTGATTGGGGATGGAAGGATTAGATCGGAGGTTGGTGTGTAGAGGGGCGGGATGTATATATAGTTTGGTGAGTGAATTGTTGGGGAACTGACCGGGTTGGGAGACCAAAGAAAAAAGTGGTATTGAAAGTCAGTAAAGAATTGTTTGAGAGATGAAATGCTGGTTGGCGGAGTATGGCTGTATGAGAAAGGGCTTATTGCTATGGCGGGGGGGTTGTGGGGATGAGTGGTCGGGTGTGGTGATAAGACGGTAAGTATCGGTTGTGGCCACATGGGGCCAGGCGAGTGGAACCTTACATCTTGATCTTATTTAGAGCTCATATGTGTGTGGATTCCAGTGCGCGGTGGGGTGCCGCGGAATTGATAAGCTGCCTTGGGTGGATGGTTTCTGAAAGTGTTGCCGACCGTTAGGTCTGTTTGATAGCTGAATTCTGTTACAAATGGTTGTTGCGAGTAAGTGCTGGTCCTTCTTCCTTTTCGATCTTGTTTTTCTTCCTACTACTTTGCTCTATTTTTCTTTTCCGATGCTCGTGTACGCATATTATATTATATTATTTTTATTATTTATTATTTATATTATATATTATTATTTTATTTATATATACTTATAATTTTTTATATATTTATTATTTTATATTATATATATTTCTATTATTTATATATTTATGTTAGTGTGGTTGTGGGATTGTGTGGTTTGAGATGGTGTGATGACGGTATGGGTTTGTTGTTTATGGTTTGATTAGGTGTGTGTAGGTATTAGGGATTGGTTGATCATAGTAGTAGGTGCGGTTGCATGGTGTTGGATATAATGCGTGAGTGGCGGTGGGGTGTTAGTGATTGTGTTATCGTTGACGTTGGGGAGGTATTTCAAGCAATTATGGGTAGGCGAGGAGAGCGTGTGGAGCTTAAAAATCTAGGACTTGAAATCGTATCTTTGTATTATTTTTTTTTATGGGAACGGGATTTGAGCCTAGTGTGATATAGAGCTCCCAGTTTACTTTGTTTTCCTCAGGCTACGCGGTCCATTGTCAAATACCGCTATGATGTGAGAGTAATAATATCTCCTTTGACTTCTTTATTTTTATGGGAATATATCTACAGTTTATGGGGCTGGCCTGTGAGTACTTTTTTTTTTATTTTCTCAAACAATTATTAGGGATGGACGAAGACCGGGAGCTTTAAAATCTAGACTTGAAACGTCTTTTTTTTGGGTAAAGCGTTGGATGACTATATGTGGATAGAGCTTACCCGGTACTTGTTTAACTCATGCATACGTCGGTCAGTGTTGTGGCTTTGAATCCGCTTGATCTTGAGGAGAGGAGTAAAATCTCTTTGACTCATTAAAGTCTTTGAAGAAGATGCTGGGTATTCCAGCTGTTCTGTCAACAACGGGAATCCTAGTGGTGAGGACTTTTTGATATCTTTTTCTTACTGGAGAGTATTTGAGTGAAGTTCTTGCTTTGGTTCCGGAGGGATTCGAGCGAGCGGATCGTCTGGTCTTTTAACTCCGAAAAAGCGAACTGGCTTGCAATCGACTACGTGGTTTCCACCGGTCAGATACTTGGGGGACTTCCTCTGTCTATCTCAGCCGTGGCCAAGCCGATATAGAATTGGAACTGACGCTCTCCTCTGTGTTTCTAGTAAAGCTGTGGCTTTCGCTCGCTTCGGGGCTGTCTAAGAGGATCTGTCAACTGCTTCGGCTCTGCGGAATTTAGTTGTTCTAGATATTTGTGTGGTCGCTGGGAGTGCAGAAGAAGAGGAGGATGCTGTATCTAGCGGTGTTTCTGTGCACAGGTATCGGACCGAGGTTATAGACCTTGTCTGAATCTCATCTATGTTGAGAGATTTGATGAATACTTCTCTTGGTTTGTCGTGAGACGATGTATTCTACACTGGGTCTTTCTTATATAACTCTTCTCCAAATAGCGATACGTCTTGTATGGATTACGTTTTCCAGCGCGCTGGTTGCAGCATAAAGGCTTTCTCTTCTTATCTCAGCCCATATCCGGAAAATTGACTGACGCTCTCCCTTTTTTAAATGCTTGGTCAGATTCGCTCCGTGCTCTGTGAAAGGGGGAGGATCTGTCACTGTTCGAGGTTAGTGCTGATTAGTGTACGACGCTTGAATGGCAGAAGAAGATGGATGTCGTTCGGACCCAGGTCTTATTCTGTTCTACGAGCACGGAACCAAGGTAGACCTTTTGAATACATTCCTCTTCTTATGGGGAGAGGACTGATGTTGGATGAATGTTTCATTGGTGTTCCGAGAGAGATTTCTACACCGAACTTTCTTTAAGTTTCAATCGAGAAAGCGGAGACGTGCGGTTTTCGTACGGTTGTCCACTCTCGTCAGATATGCTTTCTTACTGAGGAGTCGCGAGTGCTCCAATCCGGAAAATTGCGGATCTGAGCGACTCTCTACTTTTTGGTAATGCTGGTGCAGTTTCCGCTCTCTCGCTGTTAAATGGAGGATGCTTGCACTGTCGGTTTTTGGCGATTCTTGCTTGATTTAGTGTATAGTCTTCCCCTCTTTCTGTCTTCCCGGTGACTTTTCTCAGTCTTCCTCCTCCTCCTTACATGCGACCCGCTTCGCTTTATAACTTTACCCCTACAGCTTTTTTTTTTTTTTTTTTTTTTTTTTTTTTTTTTTTTATAACAAATAAGTTCACGTTCCTTCACGGGCATTAGTCCCATATTCACAGGAGTGTTGGTAATCTTTCTCCTGTAATTTTCTTCCATATCGGTATTTTCGATACCTGTCGTAACTCCGTCGCTCTACCTGTATTAATTGAGTCCACGGTAGCTGGTGACATGATGCGACTGTTCTTCGTCGTGAGACCATGCTTCATGATCAGTTAAAATCAAGTCTTTTATTTCAAAACTTTGACGCATAACTCAACTAATCAATAGCATACACCATAAATTATGGAATCAATACCCCCTGCGGGTATAATATATATATATATATAGTATAGTGAGTGTCCGTCGCGGTAGTGGTGGTATAGTGGTTCAGTATTTTATTTATATATTATGCGTTTTTTTTATCTATTTTAATTATTGTTTATTTTTATTTTCATATTTATTTATATGTGTTATGATTATATTATACTTATTATATAATATTTATAATATCTAGAGATTGAGTTATTCGGAGCTTTGTAATTGTACGGTTTGTGGAGTTTCTATAAGAGGATAATTGGGCCTATGTTATTATAATCAGGATGGATTCTTTTCTAATTATGTTATATAGTTAATATTTATCTAATACCATATCATGAAGGTCTTCAAGAGGTGTAGTAAGAAGCGTGATCACGGATGCTTCGAGCTTTCGATAATACGAGTATTCCTCGCTTTCTAGTATCTTGGTAGGGGTGTTGTACGAGATTCGAATGTTGAAGACTGATTGCATTTTATAGAATGAATTAATATGTGTAATTATATATTGTTTTAATATATATAAAATTAATTAATTTTGATTTAAATTATTGATTTTTTTGAAAAAAGTTGTGGTGTTTAATTATTATTGTGTTAGGTGGGTTGGAGAATCTATATTACTATCCTTTAATTTGTTATGTTTGGAAATTATTGTTGCATATTGGATTTGGATGTAATAATCCTTTGTAGATATTGTGTCATTGCTATTAATTGTTACTGTTGTGATGAGTTAATTGTTTTGTGAAGGGTATAGTTGCCGAGTTTTGGAGTCAATGAGAGAAGTGTCATATGTCTATGTTGGGTAATTGGATCGTCTGCCTAAAAATCATTATACTTTCTCATCTATGTTAGCAAGAATTACAATTAGAACATGGAAAATTTTGTAGACGCATTGTGAGATGTTATTGAAGGTGTGAGTAGTAACATATTAATACGTTTAAGAGAGGTTGTATTGGAAGAGGTTTAAAACCGAAATAGAATTGGTAAGGATTAGTGAATATTTGTTTTATTGTGTCGTTGGTGGGTTGTTGTGGAATTTGTTATTTGGGTATAGTATGAATTTATGGAGTAAACTGTGTGTTGCTTGTGTGTCTTTTCGGTGGTATGTTGATAGAGGGTTTATATTAGATTTCTTGTTTTTGGCCTTGTTTTATGAGTAGAATGAAGATTATGTGTTTTGGGGTTTAAAGAGTTAGTTGAGAGCAGTAGGGTTAAAAATAAATTGAATTCTATGGTTGTGAAAGTGTTAGTGTATTTGTGGCATAGTTTCCGCTAGGCTTTGCTTCTAGAGAAAAGTGGTGATTATGTCTACATGCTCTGTGATTTTGTGTGGTGTTTTTTTATGTAGATATGAAAATCCAGTGTATTATAAGAGAGTAGGTTTAAAGTAGGTTTTTCTATAAACACTATAGAGGAAAATAGGACTGTTTACTGTCAGTCAGTAGTTGTTGGGTGTCAAGGAAAGGTAAAGATTTGTTGTTAGAAGTTTCCATGGTGAATTTATGTTGGGGGTGGATGGAGTTGATGTAATTGAAGTAAGAAAGTGGGGTCATTGGTTAAAGGTGTGGATACAGATCATTGTTCATAATTAGTTGTGCGTGATCTATGATGTTACGAAATTGGATATTGTTCTAGAGTTTTAATCATATATTGTTTTTAAAGTTTTCATGAAAATATATTACTTTTATAAGAATTGGATTTGATATATGGTGTGTGTGGATTCTAAAAAAAATTATAGAAATAAGTGTATGTTACATAATTTGTAATATGTAATTGTTAAAATTGGAAGTTCATGTTTGATGTTCAGTAGTAAGATAATATTAATTGTTTTTATGTGAAAATGTGGTTATTTTTCATGTTGTTAATTGTGTGTTTTTCTATTGAAATTTATCTTAATCTAAAGGTTGATAGTCTAATTATATGGAACATGGTATCATGATTGTGTGAATTAATAAGATGGATTGACGTCAATATTCTGAATATTGTTGGTTATTGTTGTGTGTTAATAAATGTTTGTTGTTTTAATGTATTATAATCATCATAAGTTGTTTCTTAAGTATGAAGGAGTAGAAATGTCAATTCCAAGTAAGGCTTTAATTGTTTAGCTCAACTCATATGTTTCTAGTGAGTAAAAGTTTGTTAAGCGACGAGTTTTAGTGTTGGAGATGAAGGTGCGGACAGTGTGAGAATTGTTTGTTGGGTGTATCTTAGGTATGATTCCATAGAAACTGTGAGACTGGCTTGAGAGACGTGATGTAGTTCAGGGTTTTTAAGAATCAGAGAGAATAGGTTTGATTTTAAAAAAATACTTTTGGTAATGTGTATTAAGTTTTTGGTTAAAAATGTTGTGGAAGTTAGTAAGTGGATTTTTGTTTAGAAGAGTGTTTTGTATTGTCCGTGGTCATATTGAACTATCAGTTGTTACATTTGGAATATAATCAATTTTATTCTTAATTTACACTAGGTTTATTGACCTTTATGTCAGCTGTGATGACTTATAAATTATTTTTGTATATATGCTTTAGTTTGCGAGAGCTTTCTTGAATATTTTTCAGAATTGGTAAAGTGATGCTTAGAGTTGATAATTTCATCTATCAGCAAAACTTTTGATAAATATCATAGGTTGAATCGAGCAGCATTGGAATTAGTTCCTGTTTTTACTCCTAAATATATCCAAATCTTAGTTACGATATTGTTCTATTATTTAGAGTCGATGTTTTTATAGATGACTAAGCATAATTTTTGTTTCGTGAAGCTTTCGAAATCGGTTTATTCTTTTCCTCTTCTGTGGTAGAACGGTCGCAAAATATGAAAATTGATATATGAAATCTGTTTGCTCAAGCAGATGATTTTTTATTGCCCTAGGAGCTATTAATTATTACAATTCTGATTGATATTTTGTTATCTTTATGTGAAATTTTTTTCTGCTATAAGGAGCTATTGATCTCAATTAATTTTATCGATTTGGGAACCTTTCCATTTTAGCCTTCACTCCTATTTGAAAATGGACATCAAAATTCGGATTATGCAGTTGCTCGATTTTGACCCTAATATAATCACCATAGGTAGGTATGAGCTTGTTTTTTATGGTTCCTCTAAAACGTTGTATTTCCGGTGTTTTTCTGTGTCTTTATGAGCTTTATCATTCTCTTCTCCACTTTCCCAATCTTTGGAAACCGATTTATTATGATCATTTTATTTCCTGAAATTCATTCAAGTACCCTTATTATCCAAAGAACTATCACTTAACAAACTTGTAAATATGCATAGATGAAGGTCATCTCATTTTAACCTACAAAATGCAACATGATTTATTTTTTCGATTGGTGTTGATAGTTTTGTGCTGCAGATACGTTTGTTCCATTTTCCAAAACTCATGTTTTTTTAATTCTTTGAAATGTATATTGCTATATATTTTTTAATGTGTTTTGGGCGAAATGAGATGAAATTATTTCAGGCATATGTAGTCTGGCGGAGATGCATACCTATTTTTTATATACTTAATTAATTTCTTTGTATATTTTGCATTTATATTTTTTGGATTTCTTCATGGAACTAAATTTTCGAAAGCAAAATCATAATTTTTGGGAATTCCTAATAAACAACCTCGTCATCTTTTGAGTTTGTCAGAATTTAATTGTCAACACTAAATAAAGTCTATCTTCGCTCCAATCTATATCAGCCTTGCTTGTCAAAATTTGATGTGATTCGGATTATAGTGAATATAAAAAATAATATTGTTATTTCTCATTATTTTTTCTCACTTTTTCAAAATATAACTTATTCGTTCTCAAAAGTTGAATTATCTAAGATATTTTTATTTCTACTTATCCGATTCAACATCAATTTTCAGGGCTTGTATATTTGGGGGGCTAGATAGACCTTTTTTACTTAAGATATTTTTTTGTATATACCAAAAGAAAATTTTTAATAAATTTCCCAAAATTTTTTTTTATTTGAAAATTTTGTTCCCATGAAGATACTCAACATAATGCGTATTTATTGAGAATATCAACTAAACAATGTGCCTCCTCCCCAGACTAAATACCCTGAAAATTTCTTCCACTTCGCCCAAACACATAAACAAATTTATCGCAATTTTCATTATCTAATAATAAAAAAAAAGTGGGTTTTGGAAAATTGGATCATTACGCTGAGTAAGATTACTACTATAATCCTCAAGAGAATCGAAAAAATAATCAGTGTATTTTGTAGGTAATGGACCCACTTATGCATATTTCAAGTTTGAAATCATTTTCTGAAATAAAATTCTGGTAAGTTGAAATATAGCTTAATTCTTGTTCGTAGTTTTGCATAAAATTGAAATTTTTGTTATACCTTTCTCTGATTGGACGACATATAATGATCTTGCGCTTCTTGCTTAGAGGCCATAAAAAATAAGCTACTAAAATTGGTGTTAAGGGTTACAAAATCCGGCTGATAATTTCGATAATTGATTGTCCATATTTCAGTGGGGGCTAAATGTGGGTCCCTAACATAACTAAAATATTTGGATCATTATGCTCCTTTATTATTTATTATAAGGCATTTTTTTTAATAATTAATGTTGCTTTAAGGTTTATAATATAAATTTTGTTAAACTTTCCAGCGAGGCGTAGGTTTTTTGGATTTAACTTGTTGTTACCTGTTTTCTTTGTTTGTTGGTTTATATTTTATTTTGTTTGGTAAATCTGAAAATTGAGATCTGTTCTATGGTAAATTCTTTTTTTTTTATTGATATTCTATTATTATACTTCAGTACTTTATATCCTATCTTTATTTACTTATATATATATATTCATATATTATATTATTTATCTTAAATATATATAGTTATTTTAGTATATATTATTATCTACTATATATATATTATATTATTACTATTTATTAACTGTGGTGTTGCCATGATATCCCGTGGGGCACACGGAGGTGGAGGCATGGTTCTCCCTAATTTCATTTTAGGGCGGCAACTTGTTTCAGTTTTGGTAAGTTTTTTCTCTACTAATAATCAATTTTATTATTTTTATTTCATTTTTTTATGCAATAATGAGACATTATTATTATTATTATTATTATTATTATTATAGTAGTAGTAGTAGTAGTAGTATTTATAAAAATGCTAATACCTTATGCTAATTAGGGGCTTTCTCTTTCTCCATTTTATTATATATAAATATTTCTCCTTTTATTTTCTTTCTTACTTCATACTTTTATAAATATATATTTATTATACATATAATCGAGGAATAATTTTCTTCTAATGTTTTTGTTTCTTTATATTTGCTAAATTTCCTTCGAGTTGTCTGTTATTAAGTATGATCATAAATACGAAAATAAAAGGTATTTACTCCTAATCGCACGTTCAAACCTTTAATTTAAAGCTTTGCCAACCTGTTCTGTAAGCTTCCTAAGTACAGTATATAAAACATGAAAGGTTTTACGTCATTTTCAATCGGCAACAAAACTACTAAAAGGAATCTCTCTCTCTCTCTCCCCCTCTCTCTCTTTACCTCTCTTTCTCTCCCTCTCTCTCTCTCTCTTTCATAAACCTTCGCTAGAACGATATGTCAAAAGCAACACTTTTGACTTTGTGAAGATTTAATGATTAAAAGAAATGCCCGAGAAAACTAATTTAGCTTCATTTAAACATTGTTTAAGGTTAATTTTCTCACTTTTAAAGGCCACTGCAAAGAAAAGCTTGAAAAATTGCCGTTGAAAGGGTCTGACCATTTGGGCTATTCACTTCATAGCCAGGAATGCGATTCGCCGCTCCTCAAGCTATTCTGCTTGCTGATTGCGGAACTAATTCTATTCTTTTTGATTACGAGAACTCTAAATAGGAACTAATTTTCATAACAATATAATGAAGATAGATTCTAAGTAATAAAAGCTTAAATAATGATTCGCATAACAATAGAATAATGTACTTAAAATATATAATAATGAGATAATAGATTTAATGGAAATTTTTTTCCTTACAATTGTTATATAATTTATTAATTCTACATTGATGAGAGGAAGGTGTTCATATCGATTAAGACTTTATGTTCTATTCTTTCATTATTACTTACTTATTATTATTATTATCTACTCGTAATTTATTATATTATTATTTATTATTATATTATTATTATTATTATTTATTATTCATGATGTATTATTATTATTCATTTATTATTATGTATTGTTATTATCTATTATTATATATTATTATTATATTATATTTATTAATTATTATTTATATTATATTAATTATTATTATTATTATTATATTATTATGTATTATGTCATTAATTATTATTATATTATTATTATTGTGAAAGACTGGTAGATCGAAACAGCAATTCATTAAAACGTCAAGTGTACGGAGCAGATTTAGAATATCCGAAAGAATTACACGATTTACACAATGATTATTCCTTAGCATCGGAATAATTGTAATTTATCTCTCTCTCTTTGTTTCAAAGCGCTTAGATATGATTACCCTCTGATAGGTTAAAGTTCTCTTCTCAATTTTGGTGGATTTAAATTATTCCTTTTTATTGATTACATTAATTTTATTTGCTTTTCCTGAATTGTCAGCACTTAGAAAGAGATCCAGGCAGTTTCTAATATGCTTAATAAAAACTTTTTCTGTCAAAAGAAATTTGTTTTCTGTTTTTTCTTACATTCTCATATACCTATTACTATGTGTGTTACACACAACAGTAGAAACCACAAGAAACACACACACATACACACACGCAATATATATTTATATATATAGTACTATATAAATGAGTATATATAATATATATATTATATTACATATGATATATAATTATATAATATATATATATATATATATATATATATTAGCTATAGTTATATACTATATGATATATATATATATAAAACACATAAAGGTGGGCCATCCGTTACATGGGAATGTTTAACCGCCGTAATTTCTTAATCGTTAACAACAAAAATTAAACGGCGTTAATCATTAAGCGTTTATCGGTCAAACGAATGTACGGAAGTTAACGTCATAGATCGTTAAAGTTAACTCGTCTTCAAAATATGTGAATAGTAAATTAGATATATTGTTCATTTCCCTTTATTATGATTGCAGGATACAAATTATAGGCAAATAATAACAATAATAATAATAAAATAAATGAAATAATAATAATTCATAATAAATACAATATTAAATAGTAAATAATAGATAATAATGAATATATTGTAATATGCAATAAACAATAAATAAAAAGTGTTTCTTAAATATGTTTCAAAAAGAATATATAACAATAATAATAATAATAATATATAATAATAATAATAATCTATAAAAACTTAATAATATTTAGCTTGACGCCTACATATACTGTTGCTGTTGCCAAAGAATACTTCTGGTATAGCACGCAGAGAGATGCTGATAATTTTGTGTAGAGAGAAGTATTATTGTAAAATAATAGGGTATACAATTAAGTTTTTAATATAAATATGTTGAAGCTTCGTGTATATGAGTGAATTAGATTAAACGCTTATAGCCTGACTTTCGACTTTGAGAAGTCGCGTATACATAGATGAGTAGATGACGGGAGAGATTATAAGAGAGTTGTGAGACGATAGTCACGACATAACGCTATGATAGAGAATTGAGATGGTGGATGGAATTTGCTCTAGGTGGTCACTTCCGTCGTGGCGATCTTACCATTTTGTTTTCTTCATGAAGAAAAAGGTCCAAATATTTCATCTAGCTCGGGTGTAGTGTACTTTAGTAGTGCACACACTTCATATATAGTGCGTGACGCGACCTCTCACACAGACACATTAAAGATAGTTTGGCTGGGCTGCCTGAGAGTTGAACACCCGCGATATCTGTGGGCAGACTCATGTTAGTCACAAGGCCTGCGGTCTGGTAGCTCCTAGATGGCGTCGACGTTGCATATGTAGCGCGTGACAGGCTCTGGGTTGGTTGTATCGCTCGACTGTTTCGTTACGGCTTCAGTGCTGGTCTCGCATATTGTGATCTATCAGAATTTTTTCAAGTTCTTTTCGAAAAACCATGTTTTTGACATTTGTGGATCAACTTCCAGAATGTTTTCGATAATGACTTCAAATTTTTAAAGTATGCCATAGATGTGGATCGACATTAGCTACATATAGCCACAATTGTCTATTTCGATTTTTTTTTGTGAGTTTTTGTGCTCAAAAAGGTTGTTTTGTGTACAAACCACTTTGTTGGATTTTAATGAAAATTGCGAAAATTTTTCCTGTTCGTGCGGCAGAGTGGATGAAATTTTCAGGGCAGATGTAGTCGGAAAAAAAATTTAATATTTTTCTTAGGAATAATTCTTTGTATATGCATGTAGTTTTGGATTTGTTCTTGAGAACAATTAAAGAAGAGAGAGAAGTGTGTGAGAGAATTTTAAAAAAAAATCTTTTGTGTAATACAAAAAATATTTGTAATTATAATAAAAAAATGCATCTAGCCCGACTATAAAAGCCCTGAAAAATTGATGTTGAATCGTATGATATGTAGAAAAAAAATTTCAATTTTTAACTTCCAAATTCAAATGTGAACAAAGTGAAGATATTTGAGCATATTTGTTTCATACCATTGTCCTGATCCACATCACAATTTTCAGGCTTGTTATTATCTCGGGTGTGATGGCCATCTTTTTACTTAGAAAATATTGTTTGTACTACCCAAATGAAATATTTTTGAAAAACTTTCCACAACATTTTTTTTGACATTTATTCCAAGAACAGGATCAAAAAGCTAGCGCATATCACTTAAATATCCTCAATACTAAAAACTTCCACACTAGAATTCCACCACAAGCAAACCAATCATACACATCCCCAGACCTAACATTAGGCTCCCTAAATCTTCATACTAAACTCTAATGGCAAACATAAATTGAACTAAATTCCGACCAACTCCATATAAAACCATAAAATATCAAAATACTAACAAAACTAACCACTCCTTCAAGAAAACATATACAAACTACAAAAAAGCAGACTGAACAAAATTCTTAGAATATATAGACAACAACATACAAAATATCACTAACACCACAACACTAAATATAGCTATCCAAAACTTCACTTCAATAATTCAAAAAGCCGCAAACCAAAATATTTCCCTGGGATACCTCAAAAAATATAACCCAACTCTAACACCTGAAATCTCAAACCTGATTAAACAACGCAAAATATTTAAAAAAAGCAGCACAATAAACACAACAAACTAGAACGCAAATTAAAATTTAAACACTCAAAACACAAACCAAACCAAGACACACACCTTAAGCAACTTTCAAACTTTCCTAACCCAAAACTACAAAACACAAATAACAATAGAATGTGGAACATTATAAAAATATTTATCAACACAAAAAAAAAATCACCATACTCCTACACATGAATCCACCTAAAACCCCAACTCTCAACACCCACAAACAACAAAATAACACACAAACATCCTCAATACACATTTGGCAAAACAAAGTCATAAACTCACTCACCCGCAAAATAGGTTAATAATGAAATCTCTTAATAAAATAAAAAGTAACCACGACCAAAGAATAGAAATAACACCAAATGACATGAAAAACATCATGTAGACCCTTAAGAACTTACCAGCACTGCACTGACCCATTTACAGTTCCATTAAATTTAATTTTATTCCCTTCAACTGGAAAAGAGGAACTATCATCCAAAAGCTAAAACCAGAAAAAGATCCCTCAAACCCCTATTCCTACCGCCCAATCTCACTGCTATCCACTCTGTGTAAACTATTGGAAAAGCTTATATTGAATAAAGTAAAACCACACATCCCCCCCCAAAAAGTTTTCACATGTCTTCTAACAAAACCACTCAAACACTCAACCACACCAGTTCTCACAGACATCATACAACCAATAGTAAACAGCTTAAATATCAGGTCCACACTCAAAACATTACTAATAGCGATCGACATAAACAAAGCTTTTGACACAGTTCCCAGACACAACCTAATACACAAAACCCTAAAATCAAACATCCCCACTAATTTAAAGAAATGGGAATCAAACTTCCTAACAGGAAGAACATCACAAATACAAATCAATAACAAGAAATCACGTACAATAAACATTAAAAACGGCGTACCCCAAGAAGCAATCCTATCCCCAACCTTATTCAATTTATTCTCTGCCTACCTACCACAACCACAAACAAACCATACAAACATAACAAACTACGCAGATCATATCACCATAGCCACCACACACCAGAACTTAAATACAGCAACTAATCTAACCCAACAATACATCAACAAAATAAAAACTTGACTGACCGATAAAAGAATGTCTGCATCACCAAATAAATCAACTTTTACTATAATCACAACAGACCGCCAACTCGGTTCAACCAACCCCAAAATCCTCATAAACAACATCGCTATCCATTAAACAAAGCACCCAAAATTCTTGGAGTAACACTGGACACACATCTGACTTTCACAAAACACACAGAAAAAACAACATCAGCAAACAGGAAACTAAACATACTAAGAACCATAGCCGGCACGGACATCAATAATAATAAACAGATATCCACCACCATATACAAACAATACATCCGCCCAACACTAAGCTAAATTACGCCTCACCAATGTGGCACCCGTTTTTAACCAAGGGTAACATAAGAAAACTACAAACAACCCAAAACAAAGCACTCAGAATTATAACAGGATGCACATCTACAACACATCAACAACACCTACATGAAGAAACAAAAATACTACCCATAGACAAACACTTAGAAATGACAGACACTCAGTTCTACGCTAAAACACAAACACCACAACACCCATGCTACACTGCACTTTCCAACCCCATTAATCACAAGTTAAAAAAAACCTCTATCTTCTCCGAACATTATCATACAAACAAATTCACAATAACTAATCTAACTTCTAGAAAACAACATCTCACACACTAAACAAATGCACCATGGCCACGTTTTACTCACACCGTAACTGCAAGAATTTAGATTTAAAAATAAACCGACAATCCAAACATGAGTACTAATACTCAAGCACTGAAATTCAGCGCCAAGAATCAATTATCTCTTGCCAATAAGCCATTTCAGTCATCCTTGGCCAAACTCAGACGTGCGACCACCAACTACAATGGAGTATAGATAGCGAGTGATGGAGCAGCAGCTTATCAAATATAGGGTGTGAGCTTAACCAAATCCATTCAATGAATCCGCTCAAAGAGTCGCAACCGTGCGCCACGGATACTCGTATCCACATTTCTTTATTAGACTGTCAGTTTGTAACCGTACATCCCAGTGGAATTATTAGAAAATTTTCAGCCCTAAGTGATTTCTTTGGGGGCCGGCAAAAAGCGGTCGGAGGGGTAATCTCAGATAAAGGTGTAGTTTCTGCTGCCACAGGAGTAGGGTGGTCAGGGGGTGAAAAAGGTAAAAGTAATATATATATTAGTATAGTATATATTATATATATATATTATATATATATATATTATATATATATAATTATTATATATCTATAATATAACGTAGATATATATAAATATATAACGTATATAATATATATATATTACATATATATAGTTATGACTATATATAATATATATACTTATTATATATATATATTATATATATTTATTATATAATATATATATAATATATTAGTATATATAATAGTAAATAATATATATATATATATATTATATGATATTATGACGTATCGTGGTATCTCTTGAAAGCCAGAAAGTGTTTTCAACTGCAATATATTCCATGTATGCTCACGATATTTGTCTTCTAGAGTCTCTTCTTTGAAGAGCCCTCTTCCTGTCCTTCTTTGTACATGTCCGTAATATTCTGTAACCCTGTTTTTCTCCTTTCTTCCAAACCAGAGATCGTCAAACTAAAGTAAATCATTTGTTTAGTCTATCGTCGTTCATCTTCTTGGCGTACACTTTCCTCGTCTGAGGTGAGGGACTCTTTTGTATATATAACCCAAACTAATTCTCACGATAAAGACTATGGGTTGTGGAAATCCTTTGTAAAAAAAGAAAAAATTTCAGACTTCGGCAACTCCGATTCAGATTTCGACTGTTTTGGATCTCCGATTCGGGCGAATTCGTACTGTTTAAGATCACATGAATCCGATTTCAATTTTGATCTCACTCTTAAGGATTTTGAGATTCTGATTCTGACTCCCACCAGTCAACAATGATATATTTATTTGGCGTTACAATTACTACTATTTTCAAAAGTAAAATATAGTAAAGTACTACATTAATTAGAATGTAAATTTCACATATAACCAATATTTCGCTTTTTCCCTATTCTTTTCAAACAAGTATACCCAGTATTTCCTAATTGTTAGTGAGTTTGGAAGTAACTTAATCATAAAATCTGCAGTACTCCTGTA
>JABUQX010054971.1:5000-22058 GCA_015478945.1 Trachelipus rathkii
ATATAATATATATATTATATATAATTATATATTATATATATATAACTATATATATATATTAGTATATACTATATATACTATATATATAATAGAAATAATAATATATATATATATACTATATATTATATATATATATATTATATTAATATATATATATTATATTATATATATATATATCAAATTAATATAATAATAATATATATATATATATATATATTATATATATATTTATATAATATATATTATATATATATATTATATTATATATATAATAATTACTATATAATATATATAATATATATATATATATATATATAATATATATAATATATTATATATAATATAGTATATATAATAATATATATATATATATATATATATATAATAGAAAAAAATCACTATTCGCGGATGCGATGCGGGATAGCCGAAGTTACGTCCCCGTGGGCCCCCAAAAGGGGGCCCCCACCCCCCCCTTAAAAAAAAAACCTTCATATATATATAATATATACTATATTTTTATAGATTATATAAATATATATATTATTTATATATATATATATATATGATATATATAATATAATATATATAATATATATATATAATTATATATATACCTGATGTTACCAGATATCTGCGGGAACGTGCACCCAACTCTTTG
This sequence comes from Trachelipus rathkii, assembly GCA_015478945.1. Lineage (NCBI taxonomy): Eukaryota > Metazoa > Arthropoda > Malacostraca > Isopoda > Trachelipodidae > Trachelipus > Trachelipus rathkii. The sequence continues at coordinate 5,659 of JABUQX010054971.1, forward strand.
CAGCCCACCAATATCTTCCTCATGTCTCCACCTATTTTGGCGAAAAAATAATAACAGCTAATATTAATAATCTTCAAATTTAGTTCACGTAAATCAATAAGTCTTGCACCTTCAAGGAGAGTTTTTGCTTCACTTTTCTTCGTAACATTAGATTTGCACCGCTTATAAAAGACGCTCACTAGCTACAATTGTTGAAGGGCATGCTAAGTGTTCCCTGGCGAGTTCTGCAAGATGTTTAAAACTTTTACAATTATCTCGCCATCAAACCAGTGGATTATTCACATATTTTATACAATTTATAAATTATTTTTATGCACTACCGAGTGATTTTTCCCATCCGTTAAATATTCATTCATTTAAAAAAACTAAATTAACTGTAGAAAGTCAACTGCTCATTTCCGAGCCGAATGGAAAGGTTCTCTACAATCCAGATACCCCTATTTAATTCGTATTTATTTCTTAACCACTTTTCAAGACCCACTGTTAAATTGATAAACCACTGAATAACTTAAAGAACAATATTTTAGTTTCCTAAAAATATTTTTTTATATTAAAGTTTGGATTTTATTGACATGTGTCATCCAATTTACTAAACATTCGTTTACTCTAGTATTACATTAATATAAGAAAGTCCTTAAGCCAATCTAATTATACATAAGGATGTCTATATAAATTAACCTAATATACCTACTCATCTCTATCCTATATATCCTACCTATATTATATACTTATATATATATTACTTACTCACCTATCTATGCCTATATATATCACCATTACTCTATATTATTATATATATATATATATATTATCAGGTTAGTTTGTATAAGCCTAATAAAAGTTAATGATTCATGAAATTTCACATTGTATATAAAGCTGAAGATAAAGTTTTCAGGAAAATTAATGTTTATGACGTCACGAATTTTTAAAGGTTGCTGCGTTACAAACTGTGATCTCTGATTCAGTTTTTGCATCGAAGCACCATTCCTCGCTTAACCATTCGCTTGTGTTTGTAATCTTTAAAAAGGTATAGCTATTGCAGAACTTATACATATATCTTCAAAGTGCTGCACGGTTTTTTTTAAAACCTGGTATACATGTGTCAATTATACATTCAGTTATTTTTTCCCGACTAGGTTCATCCCTTCACACATCTTCCACGTGATCCATCAAATCTCGCAAATTCTCGATGTACTCTGCATCTGATGTGTCTAATGGTTTAAGAGTAAGAGCATCAGCTGCTAAGAACGAGGCGACCGCAGAATTCATACTTCGATAATACATTAAAGTATAATAATACTGTGTAACATCCCCCCCTCTATCTGGCACCTCGGACATATACGAGATAATCTCATGGAAACAAATCACATTGCTTCGTTTAACAACTTTATAGTCACATGTGGAACGAATTCTTCACATTATGAACGAACTCATCCTCCTACTCTCCATCTAAAAATTTCTTCCAAATCGTTGGTCTTAACCGATCAACGATCTCTGATGAATCTTCAATCAGCAGGAATAATAAATTCACTATACCTATCAAACTATCACCCAAGAAACATGCAACTATCCTGGGGATTAATTGTTACATTCATATGGAATTACAATTTATTGGAGATGTTTAGGTGGAGGTGAAGTTTTTTATTATATGATATAATATATTACGCATTTATGTAAATATTTACTAAATATCTTATTAATATAGTAATTGTGTTATATAAATTTTTTTTCATTACATGAGTTAAAAAAGATATCATTATTATATCTCATAGTCTATTCTCTCTCTCTTATCTCTTTACTCTCTCTATATATATTTATTATATATATAATTATATATATATATATATTATATAATTATATATAATAATAATATATAATATATATATTATATATATTAATATTATATATAGTATATATAATTAAAATATTATATATAATATAATTCCAAAGTTTAATGAAGTTAATTTTTCACCAGGAATGTGTGTTTCTGTGAATAGGATTTTATGAAATCAAGTAAAACCACAGATAAGTTAGCAAAATATTTAAGCAGTAAATGACAAATGCGTACATATAGCCCAGGGTGAGAGGGAGGGTCCTCAGGGGTCTATTTTGCGTCAAGGGCTAGCCTTATTCAGTTAATAGTTATAATGGTTAGATCAAAATACATCATTGTTTATATTTAACATAAATTCTTAAACGACAAGATAGATAACAGGTTGTTGATAATATTTAATTTACAAATATAAAAAAAAATATTAAGAAAAAGTTTAACCTCTAAACAAATATAATATGGAAGGATTATCATAGTCAGAGACGATAAATTTGAGAGAAACACTAAAGAGAGGTGTAAAAACTTTTTTAAAAAAAAAATAAGGTGTAATATAGACGTTTATCCAATCCCACTACGAAATATTAACTTATGCTTGTTTCGCGTAGTAATCATATTGGGCGTCCAATGGGCGTCTGCCGCGCGTTTCGTTTTCGGGCGGGGGGGCGATGCGGGCGTTGGGTCACAACTCAAGTCGTTTGTGTACTCTAGCACAACTTTTTGCTCGCATCGTATTATTTAGGTTGAACATCGTCGCATTCTATCATATACATGCATACGTGTCTTCTCTCAGTCTCCGTCTGGCGGTATATGTCTTTCTTATTCTATAGTAGGAAACCTTGAAGTAGGTATTATCATGAACCATTTGAGAGTTTTTGGCGACACCTTTATATAAATGAGATTCTATGTTAAACATATATAAGGTAATGCAATTTACCACCTAATCTAGGAACTGTGTAAGATGATATGTATGTATCCTCAATATAGGTACGGCCCAAACGGAATCTCTTCATATCCTGGGCGGATCACATTATCGAGTGTATTATATGTAGGTAGCGTCGTGCCACAACCGCTTACGGTAACTCACACCCTATATATCATCTCATATATGATCACGACATGTCTAAATATCTTTCTTCCTTCTATTTCTTAACATCCATAAGCTTAACTTCCTCGTCCATTCCTAACTTTACTTCTTGTTTCTAAGCGCTCCTTAGGAGGGGGATTCCTAGAACTCATCTTTATATGGGGTTTTCTGAGAAGCCGCAAAACATGAATTTCTACACCTAATGAAAACATACGATGACTAAAGACTTATTTGTTCCTATATTATGTGCTGAACCAGATTCCATCGCGTGCCGCAAGCCAACTCAGTCCGGTCCGGCTCCACTATTAGTCGCCATTTCATTTTAACATATGCCTTCTATACTTCATTTATTTCTTCTCCAATCACCAAAATTTATACAGTACATTTCTAAAGTCCCCATTTTTAGGTTTTTGGAGGGGCGGCTAGAGAAACACACCACAACCGCCCTTAGACGTAGGGCTTGAACATTGGATGCAACATCGTGTTGGCCAGCTATAAAGAACGGGCATAGCAAGGTTTGAAGAGTTGAATACGATCGTCTCTTAAAACTTCTTTGCTAAGATGTTTTTTTCGGTTCTTGACATTGTGGTGTCATTTCTTTACATATACAATGACCCCCAGAGGGGACCATGGGGACTCTGGAAGTTCGGCGAAGTACTACGGCGCAATAATCTATTTTTTGAGAATAATCTATCCACCTGTGCTTTGACATACCGTCACTGATAAGGTTATTTGAGCGAAGGGTACGCATCTACGAAAAACGCATGTTGCTGCGTTTAAAACGCAACGGCTGAAACGCAGCGCTCGCAATAGCGGCAATCGATCCGAGCAATTAAAAATACCTAATCTAAAACATACTAACACCATCCCTAAAACTCAGGTTTCGTACTACAGAAAACAAATAAATAGTAATGATAAGTCACAAAATTAGTGCTTAGAAAAAGGGCGGGTAGAGGTAATATCTATACTAACATCTTTGTTAAGAACTAAGTACGAAATGACGATCTCCCGTCGTCAAACACAAAGGGAATCGATTACAGCGTGGTCGATGTACTGTCCTCTCATATCGATTTCGCACGTATCGGTATTCCCGTCTCACAAGATAACTATCGCATAGAACGGCGTTAGAAAGAGGAGGGTGGGGTAATAAACCTCAAGTCGAGCGATCCCAATCTAGAGATTCTATAAATATACACCATATCAGTTTCCATACACTTATAAATATAAGAGATACGAACGTCAAATACCATAATTATAGGATAGTATTCTATGACGTACGGATTATGGTCAATAGGCAATAATGAATAATAGCTAGAATAAAGGGAGGGTGGGGTTACTTCTAACTCGTGAGAAGGCAGACGAACATTACCATAGCACATTTACTTGATCGAGTGTCGACTTCCGGCCGTTCTCTCATAAATATACCTGAGGAATAAGACCACTTACCACTCGATGTCCGTAGATTCTATGACGGTTTTGCGTAAGTGTGCTAGGAGATATTGGGGCGAGTGGGGAGCTATATTTACAAGACATTCTAGGCAGCCATCTCATATACACTATAATCGGATTCTTCACGTACGCGATAAATGAGGGGTAGACACTAATATTGTGGGGATGTGTTTCATAAATTAGTTGGTCGAGGGTTGCTACTGAAGCGGTAGAAAACAGGTGCTCTGTGCTGGATCACTTTTGCGGTGTTGTGTGGATTAGATAACCTTGTGGTCGCATATATGTGTGAGCTATATTACTTACTAATGAGTGTGAGTGAAATAATGCTATTAAAAATGACTATTTTTAGATTATACTTTAATAATAAGGTGAATCGTGTGTTGTGTGCGTCTAATGATTCGGCACACATGTTCGGGAGATTGGTGTGTGGGAGGTCTACTTCTTTCAGCTTGAACTTGGCTGCTTGTTGAATGTCTGCTTATTGTTTAGCCTCAGCTGTCTTGATGTTTGGCATCTCTCTTTGAGATGTTATAAACTTCAAAGGGGTGTGTGGCTACGCTTATCTGTGAGATGTGTGAGTTCTTATTCTGTATTATGATGTTTTATAGACTTGTGTTGGGCCTGTTTCTGCTACTAGTTGAGTGTGGGCTACGTTTGATATAACGTGTGCGTGGTCGGTTTATTCTATTCGTATGCACGTCTATCGTGATTTCGTGTTTCCTATTAGGGTACTATATAGTATATATATTTAGTCACTTTTAGTTATATCTATCTGATAGTTTAGTTATATAGTGTTCCCTGCTATAGTATGTTATGATATTAGTGTCTTATTGAGCGAGGAGAGAGAGCGGAGAGTAGAGAGAGAGGAGCTGAGTGGAGGTAAAAAGTTAACTGGATGGTCTCGCGCCGATGAATATATTTTATAGGTATGTATTGTTTTAACACTATTTGTTTTTTTTTAATAACGGTGATGAATTTCTTAATGCGCGATGCTAAGTATTCTGGTTCCTCGCGAGGGTCACGTGCCTGTGGCCTCTCGCGCTGTTATGGATGAATAGTAATGATGTTCGTTAACGCAGTGCTGATTTTATCTTATTATGAGGTGTTTTTATCGGTTAGTAGTGATTTAGATTATATATATATATATATGTGGTTATTCTAGTAGTATATATATATATATTTATATATATATATATATTATATATGTATTATATTATTACAATATACTATTAGTGATGCCATTCAGATGTGCCACTTTTTTCGTCAGTCGGGATGAGATGCGAATGTTGATTTTCCGCATCCGTGGATGCGGATGTCTGATATATATATATATAATATATATGCTGTATATTATTATTATATATGTATATATATTCTGACTACTTGTTGCTCTTATAGTATTATGTATGTATCGTTGAATAGGTAGTATTGTTATGTTTCACTCCTATGGTGTTCTTGGTGTTTAGCTTTATTTTTGCGGCTGATTATAGTATTATATTATACTGTTATGTAGGTATTCAGCTTAGAGCCTATTGGATGATAGTAGTGGTCGTTGAGGGGATGGATCAGTGACTTTGTTGTTAGTATATATATGTAATAGTTTTGTCGGGCGGGTGTAGCTGATTTATTATGTCCTATATTGCTAATTATGATATGTCAGCAGTAAGTTCGTTTGTTTGTTATGTTTATTGGTTAAGTCTATTTATTAGTATGGCGTAGATATAGTATATATATAATAGTATATATTTCTCTACTGTAATATATCTTTCATATAGTTTATTATTTACTTATATTATCTTATGAGCGCGTGTGATCCCGTGTGTGTAGCATTCGTGCTATGAAGTATGTGTTTGTTATTAATTATAATATATGCTTATGGTATATAGTTAATTAGTGTATATCAAGGTGATGGGGCTTATAGTATATATATGATAGTTATATATATCGTTTTATGAGTCGTGTCTATCTGTGTGTTTAGTTTCTGATGGTATATCATAGCTTTGGTGTTATGAGTATAGCTGGTGATATCTCATTCTTGATGTTCTTATATTTTATGGTTTTATATTATTTACTGATATGAGCTAGTATTTGTATATTTGTTGTATGTTTGCTGTGTTAACTTGTTTTGTGGTTTGTCTATTATTATATGAGTTTTATTACTATTTAGTAGGGCTGCTGTTAAATTAGTGACGTCTGTGTGTGCGTAAGTTTTTGTTAGCCAATTTCTATTTTTAATATGTATGTTTTGCGTGAGATAAGCAGTGGGACTGCCGTTACTCATATAAAGGGGCTCACGCCTTGACCTACGAGCGTGTCTGGGTTTTCCCACTCTCCGACTTAATGAAGAATTTTACAAATGGTTATATGTTTGTGCACGTAGTAGTTGAAATATGTTATAACTAGTAGTGAATTGGCTGCTTGTGTGTTTGTAGAGCGTCTATATAATTTTAGTGCTCCTTCGTCCGTACTGATAAGGTCTGTTTGTGGTCGTTTCTTACATTGTAGTTAGCCAGCATTGCTATAATACTTCTCGACTTTGGCGCAGTGCTAGTTTGGAGACAGGCCGAAGGATGATTGTGTTTGGCTGTTGCAGTTCCGTTAAGCGTGGGTAATAGTGCCAGTATGTGCGTTAACTTTCCGACGCAGATCTGATAGGGAGTATAATGCATTGTTTGCACTACTCTTTTGGTAATGGCGTGTGGTGGTCTCTTGCATTTACTACTGGATGTGTGCATATTTGTGCGTTTCGTAGTGAATCCTGGTTGAGGTGTTTATACGTGTGGTGTAGAGATGTTGTTCTGTGGGTAGATTTGTGTTATGTTTGTATTTATCGGTGCTGTGCCGATAATAGTATATCTGTAGTTGAGGTTTTTTCACTGAACATTCAGGCTGGGATAGTTTGTTCTAATCATTGTGTGTGAGTCTTATCACTCTATTACTTCTTGAGTGGTGAGTGTCGAAGAGTCATAGTGAGTTGTAGCTGAATCTAAAGCGTGATATATATATTCAAGCTCTTCCTACGTTTTGTGTGAATTGTCTCAATCTTGTTAAACGTGTTCAGGTGTGTCGTGTGTGCGAGTGGTTCATTAACTATCTTTCGTGTAGGGTGTGAGATTAATGATGTTTTCAATCGGGAGACATGAAGCCTTTGATTTTGCACTCGAGTGTTTGGCATTCAAAACTTTATTATGAGTTGTATGGTTTTGTGTTGTCATGTTATTCCTGGTTGGTGGTGTGCCGTGAGTGTGAGATCAATCAGTCATCATTACACATGTGGTGGTGGTTCGGTTTTGTGTGGTCAGCAATGTGTGCGTTGTGGTTTAGTGTCCATGGTGGGTGGAGTGAGGGCCGTTGGTGAGGTGTGTTGTGTTAGAATGTCATCTTGAGGATGTGCGACAATGTTGGAGTAGTTCGGTTCATCGCTGATCCGCGCTCGGAGCAAGCGGTTTTTTTGTGATGAATTGTGTTAGCTCGCTCGCGAGTATCGCCGGATGGTGTGCTCTTCGCTTGAGTGTGGATAGTGGGCTATGATACTTCTCTGTGTGGGTGTGCCGGGTCTACCTTGCTTGCTGTCCGGCTACTCGTTGCTCTTTAGGGTGCCATTTGGTCTTGGTATTGGGTGTGTGAGGTTATCACCGTGCGTACAGGTCAGTGTTCTACTATCTGTTCACTGTTTTGTGTGGCGTTCATCGTCTGTTGGGCTATCTAGGCGGTGTCGATTGTGCGGTGGTGTGTCGTTGTAGGGTGTGTGTGTGTGTGTGTGTGTTTTTATTATATGGTCTCTCAGTAGGCTAGGCTTGCGTAAATGTGGTTATTGCTTGTCTGTTTATTGGTTTGTTGCGGTGTTCTTGGTGTGAGCGTGTTATATATATTATATATATATTATATATTAATATATGAGTATATATATATATTATACAGTATATTATATATATATTATATATTATATTATATATATATATATTATATATGATATATATTATATATATATATATATATTATATAGTTATATATATTATGTTATATTAATATATTTTTTTCATATAGAGATAAAAGTATCGGTATCGGTATCGGGTATCGCAAAAATTTTGGTATGCGTATCGCAATTTGAAAAAATTTGCGAGTTTGTATCGGTATCGGCTCAAATTTTTGGTATCGGGTGCAACCTAATATATTTATATATATATATATATTATATATTTATATATATAATTATATATTATATATATATATATATATATTATATATATATATATATATATATATATATATATATATTATATTATATAGTATATATTATATACTATATATATTATATATATATATTATATATTAGGGATGTTGGAATATTCGGTAGTATTCGTTATTCGGCTATTCGCCAAATACGAATTTCGGTATTCGGCTTTTTGCCGAACTATTCGGGCCAAATATTGAGCTTTATAAAACAATAAATTACGTCAACATAGGGAAAGTTATTTCAATTTAAAATTGAATTTTAGAAACTTGTTTTCCAAAAAAATAAAAATATAGCCAATTTTGTAGCCAATATGGCGAAATCTTTGTCATTTGCAGATCCTAAAGGGCCTTTGCATTATTCAATATTTCAAAAATGAATTCATTTAGTGATATGGGATAATAATGGACAAAACATGGTAGCTGGTATAATTAAGGAGAGTGACTTGCTATCAATTTCATTTTTTATTCACATGTTGGCAACTATGCATTCCGATCAATATTATGTAGAATCTGTTAAAGATATTTTTTTATTGCAGAGAAGCATATCTCTCATTTTCACCATTCAACACGGCAGCTGCAAGCTTAAAACTTTACAAGATGCAGCTGTATGTAACAGCATAAATTAATTCAAGACGTTTTAATGCTGGAGACAGAACTTTGAATGCTTAAAAGATTGGTTTGAAAAAAGTTCCCCTATCCCATATACGCTGCTGAATGCAATAAAATATTAAAATGATTTTTTTAGTGGTAAATATTATTCCATTTACTTGAGCCATTTGACAACATCACTAAAACAAGCATTAAACGTAAAGTAACAGTCGCCCAAGTGATCCTTCCATTTTAGCAATAAATCTATTTTTAAAATAAGGCAATTAAAAGCCAAAAGCTTCAGTGGAATATTACACTCGTTGAAGAGCTTAAGAAATTCAGTAGAAAAAAAGACATTTTAAGTTTCTATGTGTTAAATCTTTGTGTGTAGCTACTTCTTAGATCTGCGATTCAACGCTAATTTTTCCACATGAATCAGATGAAATCAGTAAAAAAAAATGGTCGTTGAGGCATGGAAGAATGCATGAAATTTAGCTCCTGCTCTTCTGCTGACGATGATTACGTAGTGGGGAAAGTGAAGCTGAGGTTCCATTTTCACTTCTTTTAATGGATTGTTTTAAGAAATTGTGGCATCAAAATTGTCATACAGAAAAGAAAGTGGAGTGAAAAAGAAAGTCCCATTCTTCTGACGATGGGATTATTGTAAAAGTAAAAGGCTAATACGGAATTACATCAAGAAATAAACAAATATTATAAGTTGCCATATTTGACAGTGAAGACAATGATATTCCTTCAATTGGTGGAAAAGCATTGGAAATAGTTTTATGATTTGAAAAAAACTAGCATAAAATACTTTCAGCTCCAGTCATTAGTCGAAAGTGAAAGAATATTTTGAACAGGAGGAAATATTTATGAAGCCACAAGAAATAGGTTATCCCCTGAAAATGGAAAACTGCTATGTTCTGTCATTTTAACCTTGAGCTTATTCAAATGAAGGTTTAGTATATATATATATATATAGAAAACTTTTCATTCATTTATTATTTTTAATATGTGAATGGGTTTGCTATGGGTAAGAAACTAGTTATTTAACTTTTTGGTTTTATTTACTTTGTAAATAACTTGGTAAACATGAATTTTTGACGGGTTTTACATTGGGTTCATTGATGTGGCTGATTCCAAAATTAATCGGTTTTTGCATATACATCCGCATTTGTGGAGATATTGTGTGTAACACAGATTTGTAAAATTTTTATGATTTTTACCTTTTTTTCAGAGGGTCTATCCACAATAATTGTATAGACCCTCTTGAAAAAGGTAAAAATTTTATGATTTTTACTTTTTCAAGAGGGTCTATCGCAATTATTGGGATATATTATTATATATATATATATATATATATTATATATATTATATATATATATATATTAATTATATCATATATATATATATATATATATATATATATATATATATATATATATATTATATATATATATATATATATAATAATATATACTATTATTATCACTATATAATATTTATTAGGGTAGGTCGATTTTACCTTTTTTTTTATATGATTTCGGTGCGTATAGTTGCGGTAGTTGTAACTACCTTAGAAATGAAGTACCACCAATTCTTAGGCCTTTTCCATGGAGTGATTGCGGATTTGGGATTGCATGTACACTATGCTGAGTCCAGTGGCTAACTAAAGGTCAATTGCGCCCCCCGCGACTTTTTTGTGCGCCCTTTTTAGGTCATGGACGGGTTGGATAGAGTTTTTGGAACTTGAATACAAAAAAATTTTTCTTGTTCATATCAAAGAAAAATCACATTAGGCATTGCAAAAGAACCAGAGTGTAATGCAATGGAAAAAAGGTTTTTATATATATAAAGAATGCGCAGTTTTAAACCTTTTAAATTAACTGGTTATTGGTAAAGTAGAGCAAAAACTTACTAATAAACAATACAACATTTCATTATTTCTAACTTTGACATTTAGTTTTCTAAATGCTCATTAATCCCCTTCGTCTCATTTGGCATCACAAAATGTTCGTTTCGGCTTCGTGGAACTCCGTAAACTGTCGCATGGCCAACACCCCACCACGCAAATATAAGACGCCCAAAACACACACCTCAAAATATAAAAAACCAAACACACCCCAAAAACGACCAAAAACGCACTATTTACCAGCTCAGTGCGCGAGCCCGATCATACTCTATGCCAAGTACAGCCATTACCGCGTCGTCATGGTACTCTATATATATATATTTATTAGTTTTTAATATTTAAAAGATCTCTCAGCAGATGATGAAGTTATTGGGAGTGTCAGAAACATTTAAAAGCTGTACACGATTCTGGAATACTACAAGACAACATATTTTAAATCAACAAAATATTCTGCCACTTTGTATTATTTTTTTGTTATTTTTCTTTTCTTGTATTTTACTTGCCACAAAAATAATTTGAACGCAGACAAATTTTCGTTAACTAAAGAATTGTTCCGTTTCGGCCTTCATAATACTTTTTGTAAAAACTTGTCAGCAGACTAATGAGCTTCTTTATCTGTTTTGTTCTGTAAGGGCTGTGGGCTCAAAAAGCAAACTCTGTTGCACCTTACTCATTCTGGTACCTCACGATTCACTTGGCCTATTCAGTATACCAATCAATGTCTATAGATAAAAACTCACCTTGAAATATTGTGCAAAGGACAATGAGGTCAACATCTTAAGAGCTCTCAAAGTAGGCCTGTCATTTGCTTTTTGCGCTGCAGTAGGCATGAAGTCTCACTTTGCCAGCTTCTTGCAATTTTCTGGGCCTCTTCCACTAGCATGTAAAACTCTCCCCGCCAACTGGTTTAGTTTGGTGACACCTTTCTAAAAGAGTGGAAGCTTCATCCAGGGATGTCCGATTTTCGGAGTGTTTTAGAAGTGATGTTAATACTTTCCGAAATTTTGCTTTAAACACAAGCATTAAAATGAAGTGAGAAGTAGATTTGTATTCTTAATGCTGTCGCCTCAACTACTTCAGAGATCTTTGTTATTAAGTTAGGTGATTTCTTAATAAACAAATTAAATATAAAATGAAATTAACATTTAACTGCAAAGACAATACGAACCTCGAAGAATCAATACTAGCTCTGAGGCTAGAAGTCCATTTTTACCCCAGTTTTTTTTGTTGCCATGCAGGTAATATATAGAAGAAATTTCTTTCCCCACCACACCCCGTGATTGCATCCTTGGAAGAACTCTGACTGAAAATACGACATATATCTCATTTATCAATCATAAAACAATCATTTCTGTAATCTCTTTACCAAGAATCAGAATAGATACTAAGAGATATCGATATATCGACAATGACATACTAATAGACATTAGGAAGATATTAGATATAGATATTATAGAGATATCTGAGATAATGTTACTTCCACTTATACAGTCACATCATAGCCTTGCCTCTGCACTTTTTTTGAAAAATTATGCTTTCCACACAACTTACAGCACTTCAATTTCTAACCTTGGTTTTTGATTTGTTTTATGGGGATAAACCAGGAATGAATTCATAATTTGAAAGTTTAATATATCTCATCTAAATTGCTGCAGACATATCTTATTATACTGACAGATGGTCGTTTATAGAATATATAATAGGATATAAATATAAAATAAGAAAAAAAAAGAGCGCGAATCTTTAGATTCACTTATTATGTCACGGAGTACATGTTGTGAAGCCAACCTACGAGTTCATTCGGAATAGGAGCACTCATATATTTTGTTCTGCTTTTCTCTCCTATATCATTGTGACATTTTTCGAAGTAAGAAGAAGAACTGGATAAAATACAAATAAAATAGAGAGAAAGTTTCCAGATTTACTATCAATATATCGGGTTAAAATATTCGTTATTATATTATATATATCATATATATATATATATATATATATAATATATATTTATACTATATATAATTATATTAATATACTATAATATATAACTTATATATTATATATATATTTTTTTTAACAATGATACCCACACATCACGGGGCAATGCTCTTTTTCAAAAAGGAATGGGGGGAAAAAAAAATAATAAATAAATAAAAAAAATTAACATAGAACAATTAAATAAATGAATATTAAACCCACCCTGTCCTTGCCTAACGCAATTCCTCAGGATGGGGTCAGACGCGGATTTAAATAGAAGGAAGACTTGAAATATAGCAGGGAAATAAAAGAGGCAAGGAGTTCCACAAAAAGATGTGGCTGGAAACGAAGAGGTACACAAACGAGTGATAGACTTGAGTTTCCATTTCACCAAATAATTATAGAGCGACAACAAGGCCTCTTTATATTATATTATCTATATTTATATATATATATATATAATATATATATACTATATATATATATATATAATATTATATATATATATATATATATATATGAGAGAGAGAGTGAGAGAAAAACTTTATTAATGGAGTTTTCATTAAATGTGCTCATTCCTCTTACCAGCCGTGCGCGCCTTCGGCTCTGCGCCCCCCGCACGCGGGGGTTTGCGGGGCGTTATTTCGCACTGATTTGCTGGACGCGCATTTTTGTGAGCACGGTTGTCGCGAATAAAGCAACTTACACAGCGTTAATATATATATTATATGATTATAATTATATGTTATATATTATATATTATATATATTATATATATTAAATTATATATAATATAGATATTACTATATATTATATATATATATATATATATATATATATATATATATATATATATATTATATATTTTTATATATATATAATATATATATTTTTTTTTCATATTTCATATATTTGTTTTTTAATTTCAGCTTGATTATAAATATAGTGGGACCCAAGTGAATTATTAATGTGTGAACCTAGTACTATAGACAAATCATTAAGTATATTATCATTTTTATTATTCAAATCTGGTTCTGACTTTTTAAGTGAAATTTACCAAATTTGCAATGACGTAAAATCTATATGGAGAAATGTAAATCCAAGGCTTCCTCTTCTGACAGACAAGTCTCTCTTTCAAAAAGTTAAAGATCTTTTAACTTTAGTGAAGGACATTAACCGCAAACATGGGAAAGTCACTGCAAAAAGATTCTTGATTCTGCGTGCACTTGTCCTTCGGACGTTAAGCCCTGCTATGATAGGATGGTGAACTGCAAGATTGAAAATTGTGGACAGTCCCATATTATATGCGTTTGCTCTAATGATGCAAAAGTTCTAATAGAAGACAGAGCATATCTACTTGATCAAAAATGGAAAACTGGACCTAAAGGAGCATACCAACTTTCATCAATAGATCGAAGTGCTATAAAACGAGATAAAAGGCTTAGATTCGATGCTGTTTTATCGGGTGTGAAAAAGGTCGAGTCGGGGAAATGCATTCAGGAGCTTCAGAGCATCACAGGAAACTAGCTCTTCTTCTTCTCTACTGTCGAGATATTTATCGTTGTTCAGATTCATCTTAAGTCTTTTTATTTTATATTAGCAATTGTTTACACAAATGTTTCTTTATTTCAGGAAGAGATCGCCTGACAGCCAAGCAAAATTCCTTCAACAGAATATAACACACTGCAACTACCCAGATACGCTATGGAACCGTCAGAGGTGAATGTTCGTCTAATCTTGGTGCAGCTCTTGCTAATGCATTAATTCATGATATAAAATATTTACCGAGGCAAGAAATTGACTTTCAACAAATAATGTTCGACAAATGCAAAATAGACAGAGCAAAAGCAAAGGTGAAGGTCGTATGTGAAGATGAATGCATGCACAGGAAGCAGTCACTGAACTTGTACTGGTGGTTGATGGAAAGATTGCACAGAAACAACTTTAACATATAAGGAATACAGTTACCTAATAGGGAAGTAGGTATGAGAAATGCGTTCAGGCAGAACATCATCTGACATTCAATAGTGAAGATGGACAACCCAGGGTACCTATCTTTAAACATCGCTGTCCTAATCTGGTACCACTGGCAACTGCTTGCTGAAGAAGTTTTCAGCGTTAGTCAGGAAGTTTAATAGCATTGATAGTATTCGGGGTATCCTTCTGGATAATACTGCTGTCAATACTTGAAGTATTAATGGGACGAAAACTGCATACCCAAGGTTGTACGCTACATCAAAATGAACTTCCATTACGGGCTCTTTTCAAAAACTTTGATAATGTAACAACTGGACCAATACTTCGGTTGACCACTTGGGCAAAGATGTACTGGGAATATTCACGAAGAACAGTATTAAGGTTATCTATAGAAACCCAATCATTGCGGATTACTTGAAGATGGATTGCTTATAAATCTTAAGTGTCATTCAGACGACTTCTGTTTGATTACTGAAAAGGGGTTTGGATCTGGAAACATAGAAAATAGATGGGGTAACCCATAAAATTGGTCCACTCAAATGACGATGGATAACTCTGCCATAAGTCTCCTTTGTTTATATACTCGGGATAGTTCTCCAATCGAAAGTCTGATAAAATTTAATTACATTATACTTGTATGTTTATGCACCAGAATGGTTTGAAATTAAGGCATCATCGAAATTCCATACTCTTCGTATTCTTTTCAATTCAATTACAAGCCTTAATCTTCTCATTAATGATGTGAAACGCATTGTACAGAAAAAACATTCAAGGCAAGCCTATTGTCTACTTTCTGAAAATTTTCTTATGCAATGGTTAAAGATGAAGACCATGAAATCAGAAAGTTCTAGGGATTTAGAAGCTATACTCTCTTGTAGGAACATGTATAACTGAAATCTTTGCTTTACGTATTTTCATAAAATGTAATATAGAGTCCTAAATGTACAAATTCATTATAAATATACCCTACATAACCGAATGCTCATTTGTGTTAATTGTTTTTATTTCTTTGAGAAAGCATGTGAGTGAGAAACATTCCAAAGGTAAATTGGAATGCAGGTTGCTGGAATAAACTAATAGATCTTACTTCTACTGGTTTTGCAGAACCACCAAGTATGAAAAAACATGTCCAATGAAAAATTTTGACTACTCTTGTTAGGCCAACTCTTTCCGATTTTCCATCACATTCTCAAAGCCGGTTGAAAGATTGTGAAATTAGTGCATAGTTTTCTGCAACATGTGTATGGATTGAGAAAGAAATGCCGTCGATTCTAACATAGGTGCGAATAGGAGAATGCGGTCCGTCATTTACGTCAAATCATATTAATCACAATCGCATGATGACATAT
>JABUQX010054972.1:0-12500 GCA_015478945.1 Trachelipus rathkii
ATCCCACCGCCATCAGCTCATCCAATTGCAGGCAACTGGTGTCTCCCTTAATGAATCCTCCCAACTGTGCCCTCCATCTCTTCCACGGTTCTTCTTCTCGTGCCTTATCGAATCCCCCCGTCTTCCACCTCCACCTCCTTACTAGCAAAACTTCTCTCTATAACCTGCATCCTCTCAGGTGGTCCTCACCATTCTTAGTCTGGCTGCGTCCACCTTATTCATCATGAGTTTCACACCCACGCTCTCCCTCACTGTCTCGTTTCTCACTCTGTCTCTTCTTGTCTTTCCAATCACCGTTGCCTCAACACATCCATCTCCGATGCTGAATTCTACTTCTCCTCTCTCCCTGTCATGCTCCATGTCTCTGCCCCATACAACAGTATTTGTGTCAACACTCCCTCGTTATATTGCTCTCTTCACATCTTTGTTCATATATTTATCTTTTAAGATGGGGTATATTGCTCTTACAGTCCTGCCATACTGCTTAATCCTACTCTCCTAATTTCCTTTGCACACCCCCCTTCTCTTCCAAATGTGCATTCCTAGGTATTTATATATCTGTCCACATTTTTAATCTCTCTCCCGTCTACCTCCACTATCAACTACTCCTCCTCCTCCTCCTCCTCCCTACTTTACTATCGTTATTCTGTTTTCTCCACATCATATTTAATCCAGCTTCTCAATCTTTCTCGCGAAAGGGGACAGCACCATTTGCTTCCAACCCTCACCCCTCTCCACTCCAAACACGCCCAAATCATCTGCGTATACCATGATGTCTCCGTCAATCTCCTCTAAACTTTCCTTTACCTCTTAGGACTGTGTCCAAATACGCTATAAACAGTATCGGCGACAAACACACTACCCTGCCTTACTCCAGTTTTTACCTCAAACCATTCCTCGTTTTTATATCCTGTTCTTATCCTACTTAAGCTATTCACATATGTACTTCTTACCAGGGTTGCGGAGTCGGAGTCGGAGTCGCGGAGTCGGGGAGTCGGTAGTTTTGAAGAGGGTGGAGTCGGAGTCGGAGTCGGAGTCGGTAATTTGAGAGTGGTGAGTCGGAGTCGGAGTCGGTAATTTTCACGAGGTCGGAGTCGGAGTCGGTAATTTTCAAGAGTTTTGAGACGGAGTCGGCAGTCCGGAGTCGGAGTTCGGAGTCCGGAGTCGGAGTCGGAGTCGGAGTCGGAGTCGGAGTCGGTCGGAGTCGGTGACTTTCAAGATAGAGTTGAAGTCGGAAAATTTTGAACTGACCAATTTATAAATTGTGACTCTGTGAATGACTTCAATCACTTTATGCAAGTTTATTGACTTTCGACTTCCACATCACAAAATGCAATTGCAAACTTCGAAGATTTTTAAACCAGCACCTTATGTTTCAAATTTGGATTATATTCTAATAAATTCAACTTCAACTCTATCCATCTATATTTAAGATGCTGAAGAAATAAAAAGACTCCATGGTACGAAGAGCAATTTTTTATCTCATTGACAATGATATTATACTTAGCTGTTATTTATATTGATCCAATCTACAGGGTAAGCTTAACTGAAGAACAACACCAAAAAGCTAAATCTGCACTTTGCAATGTTGCCATTTGTATTAAAGGGTTGCAGGAAAGTTCAAGAAGCAAAAGGATACATCTAAAACATATTTGTAAGTGATGAAACTACAACTATCTCCGTACTACCTTCTCAAGTCATTCTTCAGGAAGTTCAGAAGATTAGTATGAAAAGCTTCTAGATATTGAAGAACTTAGTCGAAAGCGTCGATTGGTTCTAAGCAAAAAGCGTCAATGGTCCTCCTATCCTTGTACAAATATTCCATAAAACATTTAAATAAAAATTTATCTGATGACTCAGCACTTCAAAATTATAAGAGGCCATCGAAAAGTATCCAAACATTGTACAAGAAGCTGAAATCTGCTGTTACTGCTCTACCTCCAACGCAAGTTAGTGTGGAAACTGCCTTTCTGCTCCCTCTACTATTGATAGTGGAACAAGAGTTCAGAGCCGAAAGAGATGAGCAATGGATGAGAGAGGAATATCATCCTGGTGCTATAGATGGACCATTATGTAATTGTTTCAGAGAAACCTCGAATTCAATGTTTCAAGCCTTGAGTAGGACTCAATCATTAATAATTCTTTCTATCGTTGAGTTGTAGAAGAGTATCATATTCTACATCGCTCTAACACCTATCGCTATGTAAAACTGCTTCCTAAGTTCTTAGCTGTGTGAAACACCAGATTATAACCAAGGAGATTACTCTATTTATCTCTAATTAATACACTCTATAAATAAATTATTGACTAACTACTCTCAACTTTATTTCACATAATTTACCGACTAATAATGGTAGGGATTATTTAGTGAGCCTATTATATTAGAATAACATATGTCCTAATTACTTGTATTATAATCACGTCTTCTAATAACCTTTACAACCTCTTATATAACTTTAGATATTATATATATATGGGTATAATATCCTCTTCCTACTACTACTCAATTTAAATCTAGTTATCTGCTATTACTCTCAATGTGAGAATATGAATTATTATACTCACGTATTTCTATATTTTGGAAATATTATCATCCACTACTTTCTCAAGGTACTTTAATTACTTTATACCTGTTACATACCTAAAGGTCCTGAAAAAATGCGCCGTCAGACTCTCCACTTTCTCGCGAGATAACTTAACTATATTAACTACAGTGTATTACAACAAACATATTTTTCTGATGGCTTAAGTCTCTTCTTGATGAGTTAATTATATATATTTTCACTACTTCAATAATATAGAAATGGAGATAATTAGTTTTAATGCAATAAGGCAGAAAATGTAGCGCGCATAATAAACTAGTTTTTCTCTCAATAGAAAATGATGTGATAAACATTCAATACACGATTTTTCTGTGTAGATAAATGGGTGAAGATTTTCGATTTAGAATGTGAAGTGGAAACTGATCGTTCCCAATATCATCACACATTATTTACAGATATACTCTATAGTCGAATATTCTCATATTGAAACTCATCTTATGATTTTAATGTCATTTGAACCACTTCTTCTAGCTTTAACTCATAAATTTATCAACAAAATTTTCCCTTTATTATTCTCTCATGTAATCATCTTTAAGTACCTACTAATCTTATGAGTTAGTTCTTATTATATTATAATATATCTTTTTTCTTAACCAGCAGCTTCACCATATCCATATATAATACGTAATTTCCTCAGTACACTCTTACTTAAATTAATAATAGTAAAGTATAATTTGGGTAGGGTTATGCTATTACTCTTCTTATGCTTTAACACTTAATATTTAATAAAATGAATTGTGATTGTATTTTAAATACTTCGTGAGGCCAGGCTTCGGATGATTGTCTTAGTAAAAAAGGTTAATGAGGGTCTCAGTATATATCTCCGGAGGTAATATGATACAGTTGATATTCATATTCCATTTTATCTACTAAATATTTTTATTATTATTATTTTCATCCCCTATTACTATTCTATTAAAGTCTCTCCTTGGTTTCCTCCGGCATAGAGATCTCATCCTTCCTATCCTTCGTATCCACAGTCTGCTTGCAAACAATGACTTTCTTCAGGCGAGAACCTCCCCTCTCAATGCCACTCATATTCTCAGCCGCATACTGACAATCACTTTCCAGTACGACATTTCTCCTTTCAACTATCTCTATGGCTATGTGTTGTGAGTACAATTTCCGTGTTTCCACCTAGCGGAGTGCGACATCCATCACGGATCATGCGCTTCAACCAATCTTCTTTCTTCGGTCTCGGTTCCCCATTTGAGTCTCTAATCTGCGCCTCTGTGGCTGTTGCCCAACCATGAGTTACACAAGCACTCTGTCTAATCTCTCTGCGTCATGTGTGACTTTCTCTCCTGCTAACTGATATCCTCTATTTTCCCATGGACTGATCCCCCCATTGCCCCAACAAGTCATTCTCTCCTAAAACAATCTTCTCCACATCTCGATCTCTGCTCTCTATGTTCTATGTATTGGCTGTCAAGCGAGCGCTTGTGATTATATCTCTTGGCGGTACTAATGAACATAGCATTTTCCTATACCTTCTCCTAGTTTCGGCTCCTCCCCTTGTTTCTTACTTACCTCTTTCTAACAATCATAAGTTATCTTAACATCTCTTCTCATTCTCCGCCTCCAGCTATAGGTATGTGCGTAAGGCCCGTACTCTCCTCTCTTCTTTACTCGGTTGTCACTCTCTGATTCCGCGACATAGCCGGGCTTAGCAGCAGCTTGCTGTGGTCCTCAGTTCAATATCGCTATGATACTCATAAATAGAATACTCCTTTTATTTAACACCTTCTGTTTCTGAATTCCCACGATGAATTATCTATATCAATAATCATCCATTCGGCTCCGGTAATATACTCAATCTCTTGTCGAGTAATTAACTCTAATTCCATCTTTTAGGGCATTTTCCATATTCTCTCTCTTCGCATTTAATCCCTCTTCCTCTCATCTACTCACCCCCGTTCTGTTAAAACCACCCTCCCGACGCCCTGGATAATTGTGTATTTTCATATTAAGCTCGCCTTCCTGCACATCCTCTCGGTGCGACTCATCACAATACTTCTGCGACTTCCCTACCCTCAAATTTCATTTCCCTATCTGGCCTTTAACTGTTCTAATATCTCTGTCTTTCTGTATGTTCATCTTCATCCTTCATTCGTGCGTCAAGATCTTCAACTGCCGTACTCAAAACAAGAGCATCGCTTAGCCAGCCTCTCGAATTGCTGCCTGCCTCTGGGCTCTCGCTTGATATATCTCCCCAAAAACGATGCCTCCATAGAATCGCTCAGGAGGCATACTCATGCCCATACTTATCGATACCCTTATCCATCTCAATAGTATGTCCTCTACCTTCTTTTGGTTTCCTTTCTTCTCTTTTCTCACTTTGTTTAATTTTCCACTCAGATACATAGCTTCCTCAGGGTAATCTGATACACAAGTTGCTATTAATTAAATAAATTTGATACAGCATACTGTGCGATACTTCGCTTCTTTTCTAGGCCGTGATCGATACAATAGATTTAGGGTGTGATGGATTACGACCGTGATGCTAAACCTTGTAGGATATCTTTTTCGTTGTTAATTTAGTCTCGCTTATTACTTAATAAATTTTTTTACTTTGTATTTAAAATGCGCTTGTATCTTCCGCGTCAGGTGGAGTCTTGTCTGCACGATGGGTGCATTTTTACTCTACTTTTCTTGTCAATATGCCCAATATACTTATCAACTCGAAAGCTGATTATCTCGAACTTAGGTATATTTATTCGAGAATTGGGTTTTTTGTGCTAGCTACCCCTATATTTTTGCACGATCATAAGGTGTCGTGTGTGGTACCGTAGTCCCACGACTATTTTGCTCAGGCGGGTGTTTTTACCCTCTAGGTTATTATATAACGTTCTTAGACCACGCCAATTGTGTGAGGTTATTAGCGTGCATTATCTCCAAGGGTGACGGTTCCGGGCACCCAAACTCCATTAAACTTGTTAGTTAAAAGCATCGTCGTTTGTAGCGTCTCACATGTCTATTTTAAAAAACTTAGCTCTCAAAAGTGATTTTCACACTCTATTTCATCATCCTCTTCAAAAACTAATACCCGCACCACTTTCCGTATTTACGGTGAAAGACTCTCGCTACACCGGCCTTGAGGTGGGTTTGCAGCCGCTGGTAGGTATGTGTTTGTTGCGTAAAAAATGGGTCCTGTTATGGGTCTGGAAACATATATTTAAGACCCATATAGATCTGGGACAGTCTTCGAATAGTCCATTGCTTGTGCCTGCTAAAATACCTGGCTTGCTTTCAGACCCTATACAACCAATATGCCCAATAAATTATCCTCTTCAAATCTGAAAGGTCCCAATGAGTATCTTACGAATCTTTCGATTCCTAGAATTTAGTGTACCATCGTTCTGAGGAATTTGGAACAAACCGATATGATGTGTGAGAAACTGTAAAAGTTCCACTTTGCCTGTCTACGTGCAAGAAATGTTATTGGCATCGTTTCGTCTTAAGAATTATGAAGCTAGTCTGACCAAAATTATCTCCAGTCATGGTCGATTAGAGTTTGCCCTTATCACTGTTGCGCATCTATCTCATGATTGAGAAGAGAGGTTACCTTCAATCCATACTCATCAAAATCTTTTGTGGATGGGGTATCTAGCGCCTATCTATCGAATGTCGTATACCTCATTATTATATGGTGATGGTGTGTAGATCTGTCTACGAAACAGTGCAAAGAGATAACTACATTATCCTTCTCAAATAAGACTATATACAAAAAACATCACGCATTTTCTCACACCGACTACTATGCAAAACTCTGAGATAAGCGACCTGCTGTCACGGATGCATCAAATGGTACACAAGCTGTTCTCTAGGTGTTGAAATAATACGGTATTGGATCTATATGAACGCTATAGACGTGGATCTAATGACGTAGATTTTTTAGAAGCATCTTGTTGCAAAGTGTCCTCACTACTTCATATTAGTGTGACGGCAGATTTTCAATGGGCCTCTCAAGCTTATGACTGTCTTGCTTTATATATAAGAGATCAAATTATCGTCATGTAATTTCTGTGCATAGTGGGAATATGTTGGCGTTTAAGCGAAACCAGGCATAATTTGCAAGTACATTAAGGGTTGATACCTTTCTTTTCCTCAGTCTTTATGGTCCTTTCAACTTGTTAGGTATCTCACAATCAACTCTCTTTTCTCATTATCGTCTACTTTCTCCTATCTGCATCTCCTCTCTCCCATTTTACTCAGTTCTCAGCGCATCGCCTATCTCTTCGCTCTCCTTACTCTACTCTACACTTGGAACTGCTCGGATCGTCTGCTTCTCTACATAGCTGCTATCTCTCTTCTTTCAATGCTTACCTCTACTCAGATGCGTATCACATCTCTCACTATCATTTTTCATTCTTCTGCAACGGAAGAATATACCTCATCTTGCGTTTCTGCAGTCTACACTTGTGAACAGTACATTTAATAAAATCCGCCATCTCTGGTGAGAGAGTCATCTCAATGATGTAATCATGAAACAGTGTAATTTTGATTGGAACAAATCTTGAGTCAATTTTATCCACATATATCTTGTATTAATTATCACATATCTCATGTTACCCGTACAGCTGAGAAGAATCGCGCATCTCATTAAAGATGTCGCAATGATATTTACATATAACTCATTTATAATACACGTCTAATCTTATTTTCACATCGACAATCTATACAAAATTTTGCTAATATTTGGGGAAATAATATTTGTAATAAATGTTAGCTCAGTTCAAATTTTTAGTTATGTTAAAGCTATATAATATATATATTTATATAATATATATATATATATATAATATATATATATATTATATATATACTATATATTAGGTGCCTCTGAAAATACTTGTAGAAAACTGAGAGGGTGTGTTCCCCAAATTCACACAAAGAAAATTATCCCATAGACCATGTGTCCAGAAATGCAAAGGTAAGGAACTATAAACCATAAGAGGAAATAAAATATACCTTTTACTTTTACACCAACAGCATTCATAAAATGTCAATTAGAAATACAGTTTATCAATAAGAGTTATCCAAATGCGATTTATCATAGCAAATGCTTGATACGTACTCAACCAGCGTCGATGAGCGTACACGTCGGACCGTAGATTGGTGTACTCGTTCAAAAACCTTTGGATTATTGCAAATTGTTGAACATGGGTCCACAATACATTTGTAAATCTTCACCCCTTATGGAATGTCAGTGGCATACACCAGACCCCTTGAGTGTTCCTTGGATAAAAATAACCCAATGGATTTTTGAGGCCGCGTTCGTACAGGACAGGCACAGACTTCAACTCCAAAATATCCTTTTGCTGGAATACTAAGCCCAGCCGGTCAATTCGCAGCACACTCACCAATATACATCAGCTTAACCAACCGACTATCATCCATCCAATCCATATGACCAAGCCATCTCATTGTACCCTCGTTTTTCCCCCATTTATGCCTCTCTTCACATCACACAACTCTCTAATACATTTATTCCCCATTTTATCAATTCTTCTCACACCTAACCACGCACCCCTAAGATATCCATCATGAACGCATTGTACTTTAGGTCTATACCTCTTATTCCAGACCATAGTCTCGCTACTAGACATTAACACAGGTAACAACACACCCTCATGTAAGACCCTAGAGCACTCAAGACCTAGTCCCTTTACATCCACCAACGATTTAATTGCATCAGCCAACTTCCTGCCATTCACAACATCCTACAACACTCTGCATCATCCGTTCCCTTTTCATCAAAAATATTTCCTAAATATTTAACCTAAGACACTTATTCCAGCTGCTCACCACCATCTAACATAACTTCACACGAGGGCTGTCTTCACTCACAACCACTACCTTACCTTTATTCTACTTTTTACTTTCAAACCCCTCCTTTTAACACACCTTGAAAAATCTCTCTACCAATCCTCTCAAACTCTCTTCAGATCGCCACAAAAAAACTAATCAATCATCAATAAAAGGCAGACCACCTTCTACTCTCTTCCATTCTCCATTCTAACACCAAATCCCCTGGCTACCCCACCCCTATTTCTTTCATAACCCCATTCATATATATGCAAATTGAATAATCAAAGAGACATAACACATCACAAACACATCTTTACCTCACTCCGCTATTAATATCAAAACCAATCACTTTCAACTACATTTATTCTTACACAGCTTCACTATCGTCATATATACTTTTGATTCCATCCAGCCTACCACACAACACCATATATCACTAACATCCGCCATAGACTTATCTTATTAATCCTATCATAAAGCCTAAATACAATCATAAAACCCAAATATAATTTATTCTTCTTTCCTCATTTCCTCATTATATATATATATATTATATATATAATATATATATATATATATATATATATAATATATATAATATATATATATATATATATATTATATAATATATATATATATATACTATTATATATATAATACTATATATATATATATATATAATATTATATATATAATATATATATATAGATACTATATATAATATATATATAAATATATATATATATATATAATATATATATATATATATTAATATATATACAACGACAAAACCCGATAGGCCAGCGCTGACCCATACACCATCTACCTCTTTTATGCCAGAATGGGCTGACATGCAATGCTCGGACCAGTGCATGTGAACGCACCTTGTAACCCCCAGTCTGGGGAAAGACAAGGTACGGTAATCGATATATATACATATATATATATATAATATATATAATCAATATATATAATATATACTATATATAAATATTATAATACTATATATATATTAATTATATATATATATTAAATATACTATACTATATATAATTATATATATATATATATTATAATATATATAATATATATATATATATATATATATATATATATAGTTAATATATAACATATATTATATATATATAATATATATATAAATATATATATATATACTATAATATATTATAGATTATACATTATATATATATTTATACTCTATATATATATATTAATAGAAATATATATATATATATATATAATTAATATTAATAATATTTACTTAATTATTAATGTTTAATTTTTATATTAATTATTAATATATATATATATATATATATCTATATAATATATAATATATTATATATATTATATATATATCACTATATACTATATATATATATAGTAAGTTATATAATATATACTATATAAAATATACTATATATATATACTATATACATATATATATATATATATATATATATGAGTTATAAGGTGGGAAAAACGGTCAATAATAGTTACCCATTTTATAATAGGTAAATTGTAAAACTATAGAGGAAGCTCACTAAGGATCACATGGCTAACGTTATATGAAAGAATATTAAGAAAGAAAATAAGATCAAAAATAGAGCGCGAGATAGAGTGAAAGAGCAGCTATGCGGTATAGAGTGGCAGAAGCACTACAGAATTTAAATGTTCGCATCTGAGAATGATACGGGAAAAGCACATGGGAATACAACACAGAAGGCATATATCGCCTCTTTCATTAGCATTCCGAAGACAAAGCATTTGATTCTGTATCAGTTTAGAAGCTATGGAGAGTTCGGAAGGAGGGGATTAGTTGGAAGTTGAAGACAGATGATAAAGGCAGTAAGAAGTACATATGTGAGTCGCGTTCACAAAATTTTTCCGACTCCGGCTCCGACTCGACTTCCACCCTCCTTAAATTTACCGGCACTCCGACTCCGAAACGCTCGACTCCACCCTTTTGAAAATTACCGCTCCGACTCCGCACTCCAAACTCCGGACCTCCGACTCCACCCTTCTAGAAACATTATCTATATTGAAAAATATATATACTATATATATAGACTATATATATATAATACTATATATATATAACTATATATAATTAAACTCATATCATATATATATATATATATACATATATACTTATATATATATACTATATATATACTATATATATTTATATAATTATATATATATATTATATAATATATATACTATATATAATACTATAATATATATATATATATACTATATATTATATCATATAAATATTATGCTACTATATACTCATACTTATATATACTAGATATATATATATATATATATACTAATATATATATATAATTATATATACTATAATATTATATATATATACTATACATATAATAACTACTATAATATATATGAGGAGCTAATGTTGTTTAAATGTGCTAATGTATAGTAGTGAGACTATGTGTTTGGCAATAACGAGGTAATAGATCTAAAGTAAAAGGGTTCAGATGGACAAATTTAGGGGCGTGTTAGAGTGCGAAGAAGAATTGATATAATGAAGATATGAACGCATTAAAGAATGATGTGTGTGAAGAACGGTAAATTTTGAGATGGTCTTCAATCACTGTTGGAAGGATGATGATAGTCGGTTGGTTAAGCGTTATGTATAGTGGTGAAGTGTGCTGTCGGAACTCGAACAGGATAGCGAGAACCGAGGAAAAATGTGGGAATTGACGTCAGTAAAACCGAAATGACTGGAGCGAGAGAAGAAAATTTTGAGTTTGCAGAGGCGAGAAGAAACGGTACCATACATCGTGGTGGAATAGGCGAGTTGGCGAGGGTGGTATGTGTATTTGGCCCACCTGGCAAGGAATTAAACCCCACATTGGGACGAGAATTGCCATAGCTGAGGGTCCGTCCTGTCCCGTGAAGCTCTTAAGGTGGTTTCCTGAATGCGACGAGTTCCTTCCACTAAAAGGTATTAAAGGGGCGGTAAGGCTGAGGGCTTTATTTTCGACTTTCGTCATATTCATTCTACTTTTTTCTGTTTCTAGTGCATGCTTCGCACCTACCCCCCAGTCTTGGGGAGAAGAAGGTAGAAACTGATGATGACTGATGATGTTAATAATACTATTATATATATATATATATGAATATATATACTACTATATATATAATATTAATTACTATAACTATACCATAATATATATTATATACTAATATATATATATATATACTATTATATATATATACTAGACGCACGTAGCCAAAAAAAACATCTTCGGGTGTTTTAGATTACAAGAATAAGAATATATATATTATATACTATATATATATATTAACTATATAATATACTATCTATATATATATATATAATATATATATATAATATATATATATATTATATATATAATATTATATATATATACTATTTACTTTTGCGCGCAATCAGTAAAATAACTGGCAAACATTAATAATTAATTGAAAATAAAAAAAAAATAAATAATTTGATTCATATAAAAAATATCTTAAGTTATATCTCTTTAACAGCAAAAATGCATTAACAAACTTCCTTTCGCTTATATTGTGAAGCTTCATGATGAACACTCATTTGAAACCAGGTCGGCAAATCTGCTGCAGAGAAAAAAGAAGACCGACGCAGGAAAGGAATCAAGGCAAAACCAACAACACAACAAGCCCCACAAACCAAAAAATCACACCAACCCAACAAGAAGAAAACAAACCCGCAAGTAAAAACCTCACAACACACCCAAAACAACACCCATCCACGGACAAGACTACACCCGCAACCGCCCTCCACCACTCCCACTCACGACGCACAAAAAATCTCAATCCACTCTCCAAACTGCCACCCCAGAGCCAACACCTGCCCACAACAACTTACACACAACCACCCCCCCGGGAAATGCTAAAATCCCTTAACAATCTAAATATGGCTGCACATTTCAAATTTATTTCAAAATTTAGCAAAATTTGATAGAGCGATAATAAGAAGCTAAATATAAAATGATGACCAACCTCAACAACATCAAAATAAACAAACAG
>JABUQX010054972.1:17500-22500 GCA_015478945.1 Trachelipus rathkii
GAATGCTGTTGGCTGTAAAGTAAAGTATATTTTTATTTCCTCTTTATGGTTTATAGTTCCTGAACCTTTGCAGTTTCTGGACACATGTCTACTGGGATAATTTTTCTTTGTTGTGAATTTGTGGGAACAACACCCTCTCAAGTTTTTACAAGTATTTCAGAGGCACCATAATATATATAAATATATAATGATATATATATAGTTATATATAATATATATATATATATATATATTATAGATATATATATATATATATATATAAATATATATAATAGGTAATCATCATCTCACATGAAAAGCCTTTCCCAAGGAGGGGACAGAATAGTAAATAAATGGGAAAACCTTTCCAATCCTAATCTAACGCCAAGATCTCTGAGATGTGACCGCAGATGGGGATTTTAAAAGAGAGGGAGACTAAACGCAGAAATAAATTCGGATGAAGAGAGAGAGAGAGAGAGAGAGAGAGAGAGGAGAGAGAGAGAGAGAGGAGAGAGAGAGAGAGAGAGAGAGAGAGATGACGAGAGAGAGAGAGAGAGGAGAGAAGAGAGAGAGAGAGAGACGAGGAGAGTTCCACAGAAGAAAGTAGCTGGAAGAAGGAATCACCATTACTAACATGCCTGGGTTTCTCAATATTCACACAGAATTCATGAGAAGGCAGGGCACAGCTTGCCGCGAGGGCGACACAAAGAGTAGTGGAATTGGAGAGCTCAACTCCACGGAACACCTGCGTTATAGTACCTATATTAAAGAGAAAGCGCACCACCGTCACGTGACAGAGAAAGAGGGCTAAGGGAGTTTGAAAGTAGTGAGAAGTTTATTTATCTTTTAGTCTTAGACGCAACCCCATCCAAAGGAAAGGTAGAACCGTAGCCCCCTCCCAAATGTGAGAAGAGTACTCCTTACAAGTGCAGATAAGGCCCTTATATAATTGGAGTAGCCGTTCAATAGTTTAAATTCCCGCAACCTGAAACAGAAACTCCCGGCTTTTTTTGGGCCATCTTTAGCATCCATTGTGTATGAGGTTTCCAAGATAGTTTATTGTTTATGTTCAGACCAAGAATGTTTATACTATCCGCAGGTGAGACCGGAGGGTCGTAGAAGAAAATAGGAAAGTTGGGAGGTGTTTTTGAGAGGGAGATGTGAAAAAGTTGAGTTTTTAAAGAGTGAGGTTGAGTTTCATAAGGTTGCAGGCGACCCCACCTGGAAATGCCATCTAAGTCTTCAAGAATCGAATCGGAAAACTGAAGTCGAGAAGACAACCCCTAGATGCAAAAAAGGTTGCAAACTTGAAATAAACGTGGATGAATAGAGAGTTGAGTCATTGGCACATGAATGAACGGAATTGGAGTGCAGCTGAGAAGATCGTTGATCGAAAGTAAAAATAAATTTTAGATTATAGGAAAACCTTGTTAGAAACACCACACATATCAGGAAAGGGAAGAGAGCTACCTTCATTAAAACGTTGTTCGATATGGAGTTAATCTGAGTGAAAATAGACATAAGTGAGAAAGAGAAGAGGAAACCAAAAGGAAGGGTAGCATAGAGAATAGTTGGACGTATGCCGTCCTTGGTCAAAGGCTTTCGTATATCAAGCGCCCCCACACACAACTCTTTCTATAAGCCCTTAACTACCATAATTAGTGAAATGTTAATGAATGTCACCAGTTGACCTCAAACTTCGAAAAACATACTGCGTGCATCTTAATAGTTGGGAATGAAGATTCCAAGATTAGTTGATCAAGTAAAAATTTGAAGGAGGGTTTTTTAAAGATTTTGCGACAGATACAAGTGAAAGCTATAGGACAATAGTTGAAGGATCAGAGTGGCTACCCTCTTTGAATCGTTGAACATATGAAGCGCTTCCAACATTGAGGAAAGTGTTAATTTAAGCATAAAGAGTGGAGCCGACGAGGATAGGATCTGAGCTCAGAAACACACTCCCTCAAAAAAGCACAGATCCGTCAGAAGTTGTTAAGATGCTTTGGCCAAGGGGTCAGAAATTTATCAGTAGAAGATCCAAGAAGGTCAGCGCTCTTTTGGTGAAAGCACGCTTAGTCTGACGATAATATCCCTGCAGTGATCGAGTTGAACGAAAAATTACCAAGTGATAAGAGAATTAGAGTGTTTTCATTCCTGATAGGTTTTGCCTATCTTGAAAGGGTACGAGAACGGGTGTTATCGAACCACGGCTTTTGAGGAGAAAAAAATTTAGTAGAAAATGGAATGAACCTGTTCATTTCCTCGGAGATTACGACCCCTACTTTTTCAGCAATCACCGAAGCTGCCTCCGAGTTTAAAACACCAATTCATTTTAAAAGTAGGTAGCAAAGAAGAGAAGCAATCCCCCCAATTAACCTTATTAAAGTGCCGGAAATTACGTTTATGGTATGGTGAAGCTGCTGGAGAAAAAGTATTATAATTAAGAACTACAAGATTGTGGCTAAAGTTACAGATAGAAGGGAAAATTTTGTATTTGTAACGAGAAGTGGTCAAGCATAAACTAAGAGTGTTCAAGAATTCGCTAGGACGATCTGGAATGTGTGTGTAGGTTTCTTAATCAACTTTTCCAGATCGTTGAAAATACTGAATGTTTTGGCCTCCATCTCATATTCATCAGTATGAGAGGAGCTCATCCACTCAGTGTGGTGTACGTTGAAGTCTCCTAAGTAGAGGAGACTTCAGCACTTGGATGATAAGAAGTAATAGTCTCGTGAAAAGTAGTGAGATATTCAAAAGAACCGGAAAATCTATTCCATTAGGAGAGTAATAGCAGAAACACAAGATAATGGTAGTAGTAGGAAGAAGGATATTAAGCCATATAATATCAAAGTTAGAGGATTGAAGGTTTCGAGACGTGTTACAAGAATGTAAATGTTTCTATAGGCACAAACTCCACCATTTAGTCGGAAATTGTGAAAAAAGTTGTAGTTAGAAATATTGAGGTTATTAGAGAAAGAATCCATGGTTATCTGGGTCTCAGACAGAAGTAGGAGGTTAGGATGAGGGTTAGAAAAGTGCAATACTCTACAGATACGAGGTTAGTGGCAAGGCTACGGACGTTCGCCATGTCAATGGAGAATTCCCGTCCATGCCCATCCACACGTCCACCCAGTCTGTTCTTTCGTACAGCCACGCGCGCTCGCGCGCATTCACACACTCTTAAATTTTCGTACACATACAAAAAATACTATAAATCTATTAATCTACATTAAACCTTAAAAATAAAATTTATGATGTCTTATATGAATAAAAATGGAAAATAAAGGCTTAAACCGTATATTCAGTAAATATGTAACACCTTAAAGCTTATAAAAAAGGTAGACACAAAAAAAATCTTAAAAATTCAAGCAAGGTAGAAAGTTTTCACAACGTGTGCATCCTTTAGTTAATAATGTTACAAACTACAGTTTTAAACGGTAAACTAGCAATAAAGCTTGAAAATGGGAGCAACTAAAATTTAAAACTGAAATGACTAAAATAATATAGGAAGGTTTTTCTTATCATAAACATTTACCTTGGTAAATTTCCGCTTGATTATCATGCATATTGATATTTCCGAAAAAAGGGGAAAGTTAATATAAACTCTAAGAAAATTTGCTCAAAAAATGGTTTAATGAACTCAAGAAATTTTATTTATATTTTGTCTCTATTATCAAACACTTAAACGCATTGTAAAAAATGTTAAAAAAGCTCAACCAACAATATTCATCAAATCTTGCTTCTATTCATTCCTAGACATCATTGCTTCTGCTTGCCTCCGGCCTCTAATGATTCCTTCTCGTTTCTCATGAGTATACACTTTGCTAGAAGCCTGTGTTACTTGTTTCACACACCTCTCTATGGACTGTCCATGACATGGCCACTTTGGAACTTGCATTGGCTCTTCAACAAACTTTCTTATACCTGATATTTTGAGTTTACAAGTAAGTGGAGGTTTATATGTACTTTTTTTGACCAGTCTATCAGTTTCAAAAGGGAAGTTGCATTTGGATTTACTGCAGGTGTTTTCCTAGACCGAACAATAGGTCTCCTGGTGTATCATCATCTTCATTCCTTAATTTAATTATCTTCTGATCCTCTTTCCTTTTTTCTGGTCTTCTTTCCTTTAGTGTCTGTAGCACCATTTCACTAAATGCAAACCACGATGAACGTTGGATTGTTGGCAAAGCAATATCTGCATTGCCTGTCTTTCTGAGATTTTAGAGCTTCAATTGATACAGAATGTGCAGTCCTTCCACCCAAGGAGAAATTTCGTTATGAAACCAGCAGGGACAGTAAACGCCAACAATGTATTTCCACAAGCAGTTGTAACGTCTTCAAGTTGTTGCCTTTGAGGACATGTTTTGAAACCAATATGTGACAAATACTATTTGCAGTTGTTAACCACCGAGATTGGCTTACAGGACCAATTTCTAAAATGCCAAATCAGTTGGAAGTACACCTGTCCTTAGGGCCTGAGTTGTCCTGTAAGTAACCATAAGGTGATCTGTAGGAGATCTTTGACAACATTGTCCACTCATTACAACCAAAGGGCTCTGGAAAGATATTCTGACCAACATGAGGATTGATTCTAATTCGTTCAGTATCAAGGGCATGTTGCCAACCTTTACCACCCACTTGGTTAGACAAGTTTCCCATCAACTCTGTGATCAAGTTGCCGCAAAGGTAGCTCATTAGTATGAAAGAGCACAAACCAACCAGATGAGTTTATGATTCAACTTTGCCTCAACCCAATGCATAACTCCTCTCTTCCCAACCAGTATTCAACATTCGTTGAGTCATCACAATAGCTGCAAACGTTTATCAATTTGTTATCTTTAAGAAGATTCTCAAGATGGTTTAGTAATAACTTTTAGCAGGTTTCCTTTTCGGTTAAGTCTTTCATCTGGATGAAAATTGCAAAGATCCTTCCACCTGCTCACTGCAAATAGTGTAAGCTCGTCTTTCCACAATACTTGGAAACTGATGACTTGAGTATCTGCTTGTAAAACAGAACTGTT
>JABUQX010054973.1:2500-7500 GCA_015478945.1 Trachelipus rathkii
TTTTTATATTATCACGGGTATTGTCTGGGTTATGTTTTCTGATAGCTGCACAGCCATGAAATAAAAAAGGCAGAAAGTATTAATTTACTTTAGTATTATAGTTCCAAATTACGAAAGAATTATATTAAAAACTTCGAATTTATTTAAAAACATTAAAAAAACATATATGGGATATATAGATATGTATTACAAAATTTCACACATGATAGATTTTTATTATTATTAGTATCTAGCTTACCTGTAAAACAAATTGATTTTGCTTTTCATTTTTGGTGGTAAATATGTTTTTAAATTCTTCCATAATTTTACTCTTCCTTCTGCTGCTGTGTCGTTTACCACCCTAATGAAGCTACAACTTCTCTTTCTTGTAATGTCAACTTTCTTGATTTTCCAAATCTCAAACAGTATTCAGTTTGTAGGGAATTTCTTGAGAAGACCAACTCTTTATAATATATTCAGGACCTGATGATATATAATTTTTGTTTAGTAAATATACAAATCATTACTTTGATAAAACAGTTTGTTTTTATTTTTTTCGACTTGACGTTTTACTTTTTTGGGTTTTCAATGTCGGACGATATGCGTTGTTTATTAATATCTGGGCTATCTTTCTTCTCATGTCATCGTTTACTCTCTTTCATCATATATGGAAAAGGCTGCACATTCCTTATAAATGATATAAATGATAATAATTTTATGAATTGCATTTTTCAGCAATAGATTATCGTGGTTTTTTGTATTCAAAAGGATTTTTTAAGAAAGTTAATGTCATTCATGGGGCCTTTCAATGCATTTTGTAGTTAGAAAACCATGCTTTCATTTAACATTTTATTATAAAACAACAAATTCGTTTTAGTGCTTTCTCCTCTGTTAGTGGTAATTTAAGTTGTTTTCTAAATGAATATATTTTTAAACAATATTGCTTTTCCCATCCATCTCCCAAGTGATATGCTCCCGGTTGCCGGAAATGCATTCCGCGTGATGGACTTTTACCTAGAAAAATTATTGTTAGTTCCAAAAATTCTTGATAATCGTGACGAGGTTGGTCCTCTTTAATTTTATCTTTGGCATACTGAAAGATCTCATTTACATCATCTTTAAATTTTGTTCTTACCTCTGTATCTGCCTCTCATGTCAAATATTGTACCTTGTTAATATTTTCCAAGTTTTTTTAAATCTTTTAAATAAAGGGATTTCTGACCTTTTAGTAGGTGAAAGTTGTACTTTTCTGAAAACTGCCTGCAATACAATTTCATAAATATGGTGTCGACAAGCTAAAAACATAATATCACGGTTTAGTTTTTGTTCGAGAGATAGCATGCGCCGTTTAGCCTCCCTGTATTACTTGTAGTTGTGTCAAAAACAAAAACTTGAACAGTGTCCAGTAGTGAAAATTCATGTCGTATATCATATATTGCTGATGATATCTCATTTCCTGTTCCTGATGAAAGTTCTGGAGCTCCTAGATGTTGTTCTACGTGGGAAGCTGTTGCTATCACTGGGAGTAGATCAACTGACTTTTTTTTCGAGTAATTTCAGGGAGCATTTTAGAATTCCAGTGAATAACTACATAGTTTAACTTCGAATCATTAAATTTAGACCTAATACTTAATGTTTCTTGCTTACGAAACTTTTCTTTACCCATTTTAATGGACGTGCGGTTGAGGACATATTCTCTCTGATTTAAATTTAGTGCCCCAACGCAAGCTGTCAATATATGAACTGCATCTCTATCGCTATCTTTACATTTATCTAGTGCTGCTGAGAGTCTAGCTATCAAGATTTCTTTCTTAGTTCATTTGGGAGAAGCATGAGTACTCTGAAACGACACATCACTTTCTATTTCAGCGTATTCGTCGATATCTGACGTACTTGAATTGCGAGATGATCGAATAATTTCTGCAGTAGTTTCTATCTGGGACTCTTGAATTTCGCTTTCCTCTGATGAGGATAACAGATAATTACATTCTGAAATATACATTTCAAACTACGATTACTCGATATTATGACAGAAATACAATAAGTAAGAAACATCAGTTTGACAGTATGAGCAAATTGGTAAAAAATTACAGTTATTTAAAATTGAAATACATAGCTTCACTAACCTGAATCTGTAGTGGTCGAAAGTTGATTTTCTCTTCTTTTTATTTTCTTTGCTACTCGTTCAGCCTTCCGTACTTCTGCGGCTGTTACCTTCTTATATTTACCCAACATGCACCCAGCACGTCCTTCATATCAGTGCATATGTGAAAACTTTCTATCTTCCTCTATTTTGATCATATCCATTGCATTTGCATCTAGAGTCTAGATGATCTGTTTCTAGACTATCTTCAAATTCTTTTTCGTTTTGCTTACATAACTCACTCTTTTTTTTTTGTTCTTTTCTAGTCAGAACGATCTTGCGTTGGTTGGCATACGTGCCTTTCTCCGGAACAATAAACATTAATCAAGCACAAGAGATGCACTATCATGGAAATTTAAATTTACTGTAAGTTATGGAAATGGACACTTAAAACATCTCTTCGAGAGGGGAGTTTACTCCCGGTTATTTGATTCATTCTTCATTGAGCCGATGAGAAACAGTTCTTTCCGTGACATATTTAATTTTAATAATAACCTAAAAATCTATTTAAACACTGTAATATTATGTAAAAGGAAATTATCTTAATACACTCCTGATCACTGTGCAGTGTGCATTTCATCTGACAGGTCATTTAAGTATAACCAAGATATAAAAACGCAGTTACTAACCCACCCGAGGCAGCATAACAACTGCCGCAAGATAATACTTTGTAAAAGCCTATAAGCCACAGCATCTTAAAGTTCGTTGGGTATTTTGAAATGATTTGACCCAACTTTGGAATTTTTGTTTCTGCTGGC
Source organism: Trachelipus rathkii (assembly GCA_015478945.1). Lineage (NCBI taxonomy): Eukaryota > Metazoa > Arthropoda > Malacostraca > Isopoda > Trachelipodidae > Trachelipus > Trachelipus rathkii. The sequence continues at coordinate 5,381 of JABUQX010054973.1, forward strand.
TCTTGTTAAAAATCTACTGAGGTCCTGTATATAAAATACAATAACTTCAAAAATAAAGACTATTTTATGTAGATTTATATATATTATAATTGATATGCATAGGTTATTATAGAGAGTATATTATTTTTTATTATATCCTTATATTATATAGTATATTATATAATTATATATATATATTATATATATATACGTAAGTAAACTGTGAATGATTATTGATGATAGAGGCGATAGTGACCATAATGATGAAATTTCTTCCTTTCAGCAAGCGATTACTTTAGCTCTGGTTAACATGGAGTCTCCACCCGGATTGGGTCTACTGTGAATATTAAGTATGCCAGGGTGTCGAGAGGACTCTGAAGATCTATGCTTCATTTCCTGGCGAAATGGCGCAAATGCCTGGCTGGAAGTGGCGCTTCCACTCGCTACCAGACCTCCACCCGAGATTCAACACAATGTAGTAATAACACTGGTGATTATATTATTTTATTATTATTATTATTATTATATGTATTTATTTTATGATTTTATTATATTATATTATTATTATTATTTATTATTATTATTATTATTATTATTCATTATTATTATTTTATTATCTTACTATTATTATAAGATTATTATTATATATTATTATTATTAGGTCAAAACCCAAATGATCGCAAACATCTTTCTTCTTTTCAATAGAACTTTTTTTTATTTAGATGAAAAGTTTCCTAAATACAGGTTGAACCTAAAAAATCATGTATTTTGTTAAAAAAAATTTATCTTATATTTTCCAATAGGAAAATTGATGGTCACACTCATGAGAATACGTGACGACAAGAGCGCTTACATTTAATTGGCAACAATTATAACAGTTTCTTTGAATAAAATATTATTTAATGGGGGAAATTTGACAAGATATTATATTTAAGGGGACGTTTGAAAAGTTTTCCTATCTATTATTATTATATTTATTATTATATATTATTATTATTATATTATTTTATTATTATTATATTATTATTTTTTATTATATATTATTATATATTATTATTGATTATTATTATTATTTATTATTATTAATTGAAATGTAAGATTCAATTTGTTTTCTAAGTTTTTTATTTTTATTCTTCGTTTATTTCATTTATTATTATTAATTTTTGGGATTTAAAAAAAATAAAAACCTAAAAACAAACTTGAGCGATAAATTATTAATTAATATATATATATAATATATATATATATATTATTTATTATAGTATATATAATAATATATTATATAATATATTTATTTATATTTATATATATTAATATATATTATATTTAATATATATATATATGAACAAGTTAGCTAACACCACACGGAGCGGCAGGTGTCCTTATGATACGTAAATATATGATCTTGGGATGTAGAATTATTTTTTTTTTCCTCCTATGTTTGCAACTTTTAAAAAATTGCTTAGATTAGGTAAGGTTAGATTAGGTCAGTGCATTTTCTCTAATACAAAATCATTTTTTTATTTAAACCGTTCAAACCTTGCCAGACGTACAATAAAAATACACATTATTTATTTTATTTTATTTGTAAAAAAAATTTATTATTTCCTACTACGATTTTTATAATCTCTAATACATTTTATCTAATTTTAATTTTTAAATAACTTTGAAGAAGTGTCCTAAATTCGCCCCTTCGCAATGCACACTTCAACTTATTATTATTATTTTATTATTATATTATTATTATATTTATTATTATTATTATTATTATATATTATTAATTATTATTATTATATTATTATTTGTATATTATTATATCATTATGTATTATTATTATATTATTATTTTTATAATTCCTCTATTTTATTAAATTATTATTATTATTATTATTATATTATTATTATTTATTATTATTTATTATTATTTTATTATTATTATTATTATTATTATTGATATTCATTATATTATTATTTTTTATTATTTTATTATTATTATATTATTATTATTATTTATTAATTATTATATTATTATTATCATTATTATTTATTATTATGTTATTATACTTAATATAAAAAATGACGTCATTCGTACATTCATCTGATTATAATCAAGTGCTTTCAAATACTATTTCCTTATAAAAT
>JABUQX010054973.1:12500-15000 GCA_015478945.1 Trachelipus rathkii
TATATTATTGTATATATATAATATATAATATATATACCTATATATATATATAATATATATATTATATATACTTATATATGATATATTATAATTATATATTAGATGAATCATATATATGTGCAAAATTTGCACACTATACTGATTCACTCTATTATATTATTACACTATGAAATTATACTATTATACCTATATATATATATAACTATATATATATATATTCTAGCTACTATATATATATAATTAATATATATATATTATATATATTTATATTAGTATATATATATATATATTATACTATATATATATTATTGCCAAATTTCACAATGGTGACCATGATCATAAACAGATTCCTTGTCAGATTTGGAGGGTTTATTTCTTTCTGAGATTTACAAGTGGTGCTAGGTCTCACGTCTCCTGTAGCTTTATTGCTTTCCTGGTAAACATATGTATGGCACACTAATTTTCCAAAAAAGAGCCAACCCGTTAGGATACAGTTGCCAATTTCAAAAAACGTACATAATCTCAAGCTATTATAACAGCTAGAAAGCTCATCTTACACCATTATTAAGCTTAAAACAATTTAAACACGTTTATTCAAGGAATGTTTTTTTTCAGAGGTCAAATAAAAAAGTTGAATGTGACCTTGCACAGGCCATAATATAACCTTATTTTTTTCACGTTGATGAGTGGGTGCCACTGTGCAGGATATATGCAAAGTTTCATTCTGTGAATAACTGGGATGCTTATATTGAAATTATTTCTACCATTATTTTCACAAACGTTATCAGTGTTATCATTATTAGTGGCAGAATTACAAGTAACATTAGGGCCCATAACACTATTACTATTGACACTTTTTAATATTAGACAAAGTTTGTGCTGTTATATATATATATATAGATATATATATATATATATATATATATATGTATATATATATATATTATAATTATATATTATACTATATATAATTATAATATAATTACTATATATATAATATATATATATATATATATATTATATATATATAATTATATTATAATTATAATAATATATATATATATATATTATAATTATATATATTATATAATATAATTATATATATATATAATATATATATAATATATATATATATATATACTGTATATATATGGATGCAGAACAAAATTACAATTTACGTATTAACATAATAATAATTAATTTCATTTAAAAGATGTGTAAATAAATTTATTGTGCTTAAAATCTGCTAAAATGTTATGAGTGCAGCATTGGCAAAATATTTTGTGTTAGTAATTCCATTGCTGAAAGGTCTACACACGACAGCTTTTTAGCCCATGTTCACAGGCTACAACTATCCACCTTTCGTAGTTTTCTTTCTTTTTTCATAAATTTTTCATTTGCAGATAATTTCATTTTACTGAATTATTCATATTTAAATTTTTTTAATTGAGTTTTTTTTTAACATTTGTGATGCATACTTAAATTCATTATCTCTTAATCTGTAATTTCTCCCAGTGACAGTTATTGCACCTACAGTATTAAGAATGTCTGGGAAAAAATACTACAACTATGTCTGGGTATGAGAGATAGTTAAATGATGTTGAGGGTCCTCTGCAGGTTCTAGGAAAGTGAGTTTTGTTTGCTGGATATGTTATAAGAACACGAGCTAAATATTATTTGTTTTCATAAACAGCAGTTACAAATTCTTTCATATCTTCATGATAAAATTTATTTTCCTTGCTTATTTTAATCCTTTTTGTATATTTATTTAGGCCGGACACTGTTTTCACCTTCATCTCTTCAAGCATCCCTTCATCTCTTCTGACATTTATAAATCTTTCTTTTAATTCACTTCCTTCTTTAACCATACTACAACTGATGCATGCAAGAAGTTAATTCCACCAATATTTTCACTTCCATGGTCAAACAGTTGCCTTGGAGACATAATTTGGTCACTATATAGTCGCTGCAAGCTTGCTTTAGTTGCTAACAGTTTTATGGTTCCTCCTAAGTTATCACATGGTCATTTTCCATGTGATGTAGTAAAAAAAAGTGACATTCTGCTGGCATTCCAAAGTCGTTAACGTGTTAGAACAAATTTGTAAAGTTTTTTAAATTTTTATAATGAGGAAAGAGCCCCATCTGAAAAAAATATATTATTTGAATAATCTCGAATGATAAGTGATTTTTAAGAAAGTTTATTAGCTTCTCATGAAACAAATGAACTGTAACTTTCTCAAGTTTCATGCAGTCTGATATTACTACCACATTTACATGCTTAAATTCTCCAAATATTCCTGTAATAACAGGCAAATGGATGCAGAGTTGCCTGTTTATTACAGTAAAAGCCTTGTGCGTCATCCTGTATTATGAAAGAATCAACAATGATAACCATTTCACCTTCGTTTAAAACTTCTTTTTATGTGAGCAAAATGTTGATTGCTCTTTTGCTATATAGTCATACCACTTGGGAGACTGAAGTTTCAAGCAAAATTCCTCA
>JABUQX010054973.1:20000-23459 GCA_015478945.1 Trachelipus rathkii
TATATATATATTTATATATATTATATAATATATTATACTATATATATATATATATATTATATATAATATATATATAATATATATATTAAATATCTTTATAATTATATAATATATATATATATATATATATATGGTGGCGGCTCTAGACTTTTAAGTGGGAAGGCTGCAGTTTTCAAAGAAGCTAAATAATTATAAGGGTTAAGAAAGTTTCCTTTTTTAAACCTAGTACATTACTAAATTACTAAATGATTCGCGCCTACTTACTAAGAAATGAAAGGGCATTATTTGAACATGAAATCTATTTTTCGGGGTTTGGAAGTTTTCACAATGGACAATTAACCTTGTCATTAAACATTGTTAATTACATTTATAATTTTGAGCATCAACATACGCTGATACCTAAGCCTTCGTCATTCAACATAGGTTTGAAAAAAGAAATGTTTAAATTCTTTTCTCAATTCTTTTTTTAGGGTGGAAAAACACCATTTAGTCTCAACTGAAGTCATCGGCGTAATAATAAAATAATAATTAAAGAAAAGTTCAAGAACTTACTCCATTAATTAAACTAATAGGCACTGGGGTAATTATCTAGTATTGGTGACTCCAAGTTCACGTACATAGTATATTAAAATTATAAACATTTCATTTCAAAAAGGTTTTAAAAAATTATTTTGAAGATTTTTTTCTTGGGATTTGCGGGATATTTTACGCATATATTTTTTAATAGAAAAAATATAAAAATCAAACGTTCCGAAAATTTTAAACGGCTAATTTTCTCGTTTTCTCTCGCGCGCATATCGCTATCGATGCTTTGTTCCGATTTTTATATATCGATTGCATTATATATTTTCCGATAATCGATAAATTTTGAACGATTATCAACAATTCGATGCTAGTTCTTGCCAAAATTACGTTATACCGTAATATAAAAAAAAAAAAAAAAAAATTTCGCTAAACAAATTTTGTATAACAAAATAAAATAATAATAAAGTAATTAGGCACTAATTTTTTTCTGAATCATAACTTAGCAATATATATATATATATATTATATATTATTAATATATACTATATATATATATATATATCATATATATATATATATATTATATATATAATATATATATATATTATATTATATATAATATATATAAATATATATATATATATATATATATATATATATATTATGAGTTATATATATATATATATATATATATATATATATATATATATATATATATATATTATCTATTTTTTTTTATAATATAATATATATATTATATTATATATATGGGCAAAATTTATTGTGACCAGTGGAAAATTTTACGAGTACGTTGAAACAAGCTGCGTGAGTCGGTATTAGATCGACTCGTGCCGATTTCGTGAGGCGATTGAGTCACTCTATATATAATATATATAGTATATTATATAATATATTAATATAATATATAATATATATATTATATATTAATATATATATATATATTATATATATATATATATCACGGCCCAATTTAGGGGCTCGAGCCGACGGGGAACAGATGGGGGGACGTTTTCCATACCCCGTAGGGGAGGGGCGGAGGAACCCCCGCGACACCCAAATACCAAAGAGCGGGGGTTCCGGAGACCCTCCCCGGAGGGGGGGAAATAGTCCTACCCTTTCGTTCCCCGGAAGGCGAGACCGACTTCCTGCTATCGGGGGGGGGGGGCGGGGGGGGGGCGGGGGGGGGGGGCGGCGGTCCTAACCTTAGGTTCCCATTAGTTTAAAAAAATTATTTTTTTTAAAAAACTAATGGGTACCCCAAGGGTAGACCGCCCCGATGGCAGGAGTCGGGGTCTCTCGGCCTTCCGGGGAACGAAAGGGTAGGACTATTTCCCCCCTCCGGGAGGGTCTCAGGAACCCCCGCTCTTTGGTATTTGGGTGTCGCGGGGGTTCCTCCGCCCCTCCCCTACGGGGTATGGAAAACGTCCCCCATCTGTTCCCCGTCGGCTCGAGCCCCCTAATGGGCCGTGATATATATATATATATATATATATATATATATATATATATATATATATACTTATTTGCGTAGTATTATATATATATATTATGATATATATATATATATATTACTATAATATATATATATATGATGGCTTATGGCTGTGATATATATATATATATATATATAACTATATATATTCTATATATATATATATATATATATATAAATATATATATATATATTATTATATATATTATATTATATGTGTGTGGTGTGTGTGTGTGTGTGTGTGTGTGTGTGTGTGTGTGGTGTGTGTGTGTAAATTTCGTATTTTGTGTGATATTAATTCGTACTTTTTTTTTTATTTCTACGCAAAATATTGTTTTACAAATTTCTTTTATTTTCTTTGATACATTTACGTACACTATGTCTAATAATTATCGATTTCCTCGAAATTAATTGAAAAAATCGTATAAAATAAATAATATCGTATCGATGTATCCGATAATCGATCATACGCAATTTCAACATTGATCTCATTATCCTACACGAACGGAAAAAAGCCGAATTGTTATGATTTTTCAGAGCGTTAATATTAATATTTTTTTTTTAGTTAAATTATTAACTCAAAATAAATTCAAATGCATTAAGTAAAATCTACTTATAAATTTCAAACACCATTTTTGTTAAATGAAAATGTTTATATTTAATATACTATGTACGTGAACTGGAGTCACCAATACTAGACAATTACCGGCACTGGTTCGCAATAATATATTTAAATCAAATGCAAGATTCTTCTTGCAACAAAAACCAATCAAAATATCATCAATCACATGATCTAAGGCAACATCGAACCAATCCAAATAACGGCGTTAGCCTCACTAATTTCCCGTTGTAAAAAAAATAGTTATTATAAAATAAGTCCCAAAGTCTGCATACGGTGCAGACTTTATAGATCACTTTTTTGTCGCATTTTTTTTATATGCTTTTTTGTTTTATTAATGAAGCTTAATTGAAGGTAATCTAATATTAACTCACAAAGCTAAATAATCTTCTATAGTTACTATGTAACCTAATTAGATCAGTTTTTAGTTTTGAAACAAAATGATTATCTTTACCCTATCTATATCGTAGCCTGGCAGAGGTTCAATGACTCTGTCGACTCATACAATATATGAACTATATATGGAAAAGTCTGCACCTCATGGACTTTTATATATTAAATATATATATATATATATATATATATATATATATATATTATATATATTATAGTATATATATATTACTATATATATAATATATATATATATATATATATATTATATATATATATATATATATATTATATCATCGAACAGTAAACAATATAACTTATTATATTGTCCTTGTATACATCATTTTTGATTGGGGTCTGAAGCCTTGCAGCAATAATAAGAAAGTAATTATAATATATTCTATTATAT
>JABUQX010054974.1:0-55000 GCA_015478945.1 Trachelipus rathkii
AAAAAATGATTATTATCCATTCATGACAGAGAATTATATTCTCCTATTATTAAGCTCTTAGTAGATATATATGACGTATATTATGCCATAAGGATAGACAGATCGCTAATCCACTTATATAGCAGTGTACTAAGATAATATAGTATATATATATATATACGGTACATTTGAGCACTCGTATTGTATCTATTATACTATGTTTATAAGAGGGAGGCGAATAATCTAAAAGTTTGAGAGGTTATAACGGTCTTACGGTCTTATTGGTTTTATGAAGATAGGTTAAGGCTTAAGGTGCGTGGTACTAGGGGCTTAGTCTAGTGCGTAATGGTGTTTACGGTTGAGGGCTCCAGTGTCAGGAAGACAAACACCACATTCTCATATATCGACATTAATGACATCTAGTTTATGTATCATAGAGGCTACCTGTGAAAATTTTTGTTTCCTGTGTACTATTCCGCTATATAGCTCCGATAGACACCTCGTTTTCTGAGTGTGTGGAGCTTTTTAAGGATTAACTCTTTACCATATATAGAAGTTAGTTCTATTGATTAATTAATTACAGTATCAAATTCACTCAACATAAGATAATGAGTCTATAGAGTAGTAAGTTATAAATATTACTATTATTACTCTATATTATAATAACAATGTCTCTTCCTTACACTCATGATCTTACTCATGTGGTCTTCTATATGTATGTGAGCGTTCTCGTAAAGTTCGGTATTATATACTATATAATTATATATATATAATATATATATATATATATTATATAAGTTTGAACTTAAGAAAATTTGTTTGCTTCACAACTAAAAATAAAAATCAATTCCTCTCAGTCTAAAACATAACATTCATTATTATTAACTCTCACTCATATTATCCTATTATTATATTAATTATTATACCTCTTTATTATAATTTATTATTACATATTTCATAGGCTCTTGACACTTCTACTCTCATTGTAACTTAATTTTTAGGACACCATAATATATGCATATGTAAACTCTCAAAAGAGTTCCAGGGATCAATCCAACAACCAAATCAAAGGAACGAAGATTAACAAGAGTGTGTGTGGGAGATGGGAAGGGGTCATTGTGGTGCATCGAGGATAGGTAGCGTTATGACGTATTGGTGAGGGATGGGGGAAAAGATTGGAAGGGAAAAATTTGTCCCCAATTGCCTACCTCTATTCTCACACGAGAAAGAGAATGTACTTCGAGAATAAGAAAACCCTCTAGGTCTTAATTGATAACGTCAATATATAGGTATATATATAGTAATTGAATCAAACCAGAGGGTCGCAGAACTAGAGATTGGATAAATTGGATATTACTTATTACAATATAAGGCAATTATATATAACCCTCAGCTTTTTTATTATGGATTCACTATGAGGGCTGGGGATATCAGGGGGCAAGCCAGATAGCATGTTCTCTTCACCTTTACTGAGGATTTGAATCCACGAATGCAGCTGCCAACCATGGAGCCTGACATGACATCATTTGAAAAAGTATAATATTATTATATAATTTATAATAAAATACTATAGTTTTAAAATTGAGAGTAGATAAGCATTTAACTCTGTCACATATTAGCTTATAATAAGTTAAAAGTATATAATAAATGAACTTGTAGAAATAATGAGATACAGGAGTACTCGCTAATAGAATATTTACGTTATATTATATTATTTAAATATTTATTCCTCCAATAACATAAGTTATCTCAATATCTATCAATATATATTGATAGATCCATATATATCAATATATATAATAATAGTAGTATTATTAATTATTATTATTATATTCTCAACACTATATAGTTTTTTAGCTCAGTATATTAATAATTTTAAATGTATTATAAATATGACCTCTAATTAGATAACTCTTTAATATACATAATTTCATTTAATATATAAAATTCATATTAATAATCATTATTTATAATATTATATAATAATTAATATAATTAATAAAGAAAAAATGTAAACTAAACAATAAAGACTTTGAATTATAATAAATTGGGGATAAAAAGAGAGATTAAAGTATGTATAAAGTTTTCTGTCTGTACAAATACGATCATAGAATTTCTTTTGTATATAATAATATCGCTCTCAATATTTTCAAATAACACGTAGAGTTGATATGCAATTTAACCTTTAGCCCAACGTATACGTTTATTATACGAGTGTTAATAATTTAAAAACACATGAAGCACTAGCTCATTCTCTAAACAATATTTATTTCTATTTGCTTTCAAATTTAATTCATAGTATCGATTTAAAGGAATGGTATTATTATATGATTTTAGTTAGTTCTAAGCCTATATGTAGACGCGTTATATATATATATATATATATATATATATATATATATATATATATTTCTTAATATTAGGGTGTTGGGTTGGCTGCCCACTACCAACTATCTCTTGGCTAGGCCTAAATGGCTATAGATATAGTATCATCATTACCTCGGAGATGGTCGTGATCTGTATATATATCATAATATTTAACTAGTATATAAATATAGTGAATATATATATATATAACTGTATCCTATATATATATCTATTATATAAATATTTTTATAGTATATATATATATAGTTTTTAAATTATTAATATATATATATATATATATATATATACGTAAATTTGTTTAGTAATATCTGGTAAATTAGGTAACAATGTGGAGATTAGATACTGTACTTATGAGCAGAAATTAATTTTAAAATATATCAAGATATAAGTAGAGAGAGAATAGGGAGAGAGAGATAAGGTCAGTTTGGGTGCACGTTGTTAGTTTTCATAAGAGGGGGTCAAGATTTTGGCATCTTATGACTCACTGCAACGATAGGCGAGGGGAGCTCGAGCTGATAACATTATATAGAAACGTAAAGATATAATAATGAGAAGTAGTGCTAATTTTATGTAGGATAGTATCTGAGAGTGTTAAGTTTAGAAAAGTTCATTGAATATATAATAAAACTGTATATAGTGATGCATGACACAGAGTTATATAGGTTAGAAAAGCGCACGCATAGAAAGAATTGATAACAAAGACGGGAAAGAAGAGGAGATGAGAAGGAAATATTGAGTATCAATTTATATTATGTAATAATGAGTTGTAACCTTAGATGGTACATATAATAAAGCTATGAGTAGATAGATATACTTATTGTATAAGTGATTGATCCGGTGAGTCTCTAGATTCCTAATGGTTAATCATTTGATTGAAAAGCCAGACATAGGTATAATGTGGTGGTTGTATACTATTAATATATTAATGTAGTCATTACCTGATAGTGAGTACAACGATATGTAATGAGAGTGAATAGAGTAACTGAACTAATAATTTTTTTATATTTATGTGGGTATTATATATTATATATATATATATATGAAATATAATGTAAATTAGTATGTATGGGGAGATAGATAGATAAGTAATAATATATATAATAAGTAGTGAGTGATAGATATATATATAAGTACTTACAAATTACAATTCATGTAGCATAAGTTAGTATAGCATGATATAGTATAGTATAGTATATATAGGTATTTTACTACTAGGATCCTGAATAGTTGATATAGGTGATCACTTGCAAAATAGATAAGGATATTGAGTTATATAATATATATATACATAGTATAGGTATTTTATGGAGTAGGGTGGCCGGGTAATAGAAATATAATGAGAATTGTATAAGTGAAATAGTATTAATTAGAAATATTCTGATATGAATGAAGATGAATTGTATCATGATGGTAGGTTAATAGAGTAAATATCTTTCTCATTTATAACACATATATTAAGAGTATCTACATATTATATATATTAAGTGATAATATAGTATTATATACTAATGAGATATGAGATGATGATACGAGATGATATGAGATATGAGATGATATATGATATGAGAGGTATTATATTTTTTAAATAGTATATATTTATGAATTCATTTTGTGAGTGTTAGTAGTTGAATAAACGAAAGAAAAATGAGTCTTTCTGATAGGGAGTAATTGTAGTATGATATGCCAGAAGTATTATTATATAATATATGTAAAATACTAGTGAGTGTGTAAAGAAAGGGTATAATGGACGAGAGAGTGTATATATTAGAGATAAATCATATATTCATTAGATGTGATTGATTAAGGAATTATATATGAGCATTAGAAATATAATTTTAAGATTTAATATTTATAAATATCTTTCTTTAAAACTATAAAAATTCTATGTACGTGTGTCAGAAAGAGCAATCCATATTACAAATCAGGATGAGAAAAGGAGAGAAGAGAGAGAGAGAGAGGGAGAGAGAGAGAGCTAGAGAGTAGAGAGATGGAGGATGGAAGAGAGAAGAGAAGAGAGAAAAGGAGATAGTGAGAGCAGAGAGAGAGAGAGTTTTACAAAGAGATTGTACACATTGAGATTTAATGTAAATCTTGTTTACTATTTGTTAAATAATTTCATAAAAATTTCATAAAAGAGATGGGCAAAAAAAACAAAAAACAAAAAACAAAAGAAGAGATAAAAACTTTTATAAAGCGTCGCCTGAATAAATTCAAAACTAAAAAGTGATAATGTCTATTCGAGTTGTTATATATATATATGTCGATAAATGTGAATCAAAAAATGTAATTCCGTGTGAGATAAAAGAATAATAATCATTCATATGAGGGGTGTTAACAACACATGAAGACATGCATCTTGTAGGTAAATAAGTCGCACATGGTAAATTGTGCTCGCACGTATGTCTAGACTATTAGCATGTTTCTGAGCGCTCAAGCACATTGTCTCACCATAAAGAGAACTCGAGACACTCTCTCGCGTGCGAAGTTTTCCATCGCACGAGTTATGTAGGGAAGCGGTTAAGCGTTTTACGAGATACAAATATCACATGCAATCTGTGTAGGTTGACAAGTGTAACATATAATCACTCGTGTATATATCAACGATCGTGACATTGTGTACTATCACAGATAGCCAATATCGATAGCTTGTGCTAATATATCGAATAATAGTAACCAGAGGTAAAAAGAAATACTCATACATATCGATGATATTGAATAATCCGTTAAAGATCACGAAAATAACTATAAGACGCGTAGAATAGAAATATGAACAGGTTTGCAAAGAATTGAATGTGGTCTCGTACTAGATTAACTCAGATAGCAAGGGCAGAATTTCAGATGCACCATTCCTTCCTGTGAGATGAGAAAGCCGCGAAAAGTAGTAGAGATATATGTATGGAGTTGGTTTAAATAAATGTGCGTTCCTCACACTCACGAATTGGAGACGAAATGATTTGTTTCTCTGTACTCAATAGAATTGACTATATATTATAGTTCCTATAGTCTAGGAAATAAGGGAGCATAAGATCTCGAAGACTTCTTTCAAATGAGGACTGTTAGTGATTATAGTGAAGAATAGTAGAAACAAACTTTTCTCACTCGAGTATACGTTGCGCTAGCCCGCCAAAATCATAGAGGGACAGATGCAACGTCATTAAAGAGTCAGATTATGGTTTATTATTCGTCTCCGAGAGAGTAAATTTAGCGTTTTTCAAATATAATGGGTTTTGACTGTGATATCCGAGGCCAATAAGAAGAATAAGGAAATATTTAATGAGCTGATATTATGTTTGTGGGTCAATTCTTGGAGTTCTTAATAAGGTAGTATCGGTGATGAGGAGGTAGATTTCTACAATTCTCAATTACTTGTAGGAATAAAGATCTGATAGAGATATAAAAGTCTGCAGGATATATTGATAAATAATATTCTGCATCACTACACACCATTATCAAGAATGAATATTTTGGGATCCTGAAAAATAATTTGAATATTTTTCTAGCTCTCCATCAGCTAGATAGAAATAATCCGTTATATGTGAGGCGGCAGATTAGAGCTAGGATTTGTCATTGGATTTGGCATATAGTTCACTGATACGGTAAATAAAGCGTTTATGGAGGGGTATAGTTCCAAGGGATTGGAGGAGAGCGGTAATAGTAACCGCTGAACTTAACATCACGCCCTCTTCTAAGTACAATATGTTGTAAGAATGCAGGAGCAGAATACACGGGACACCTGATAATATACCTTGAGTGATGCAGGGGAGCTAATATCATTCCACTTAACGAAGATTAGTTTGTTATGCATCAGTTAGTTTCGGTCTTTTTCTAAGTGAGGGCATTAATGTATAGAGATATCTCCGTATAATGAATAAACAGTGACTTCTTTCAGCCGTAACTGAAAGGACTGATTGGTGAAGAAACAAGGTGCGTGATGTAGGAGCTCGTAGTATAAACTAAAGAGCTGTGTGGAGATTTTTTGATGAGAAAATCTTATTTACCTTAGTTAAAAAAGCATTACATATATATATGTATAGTACGATATAACAAGTGAGTGATGTGTGACGACAACAGAATTAAAATCATATATTAGGCTTTTATGGATTTGCAACAGGCGAAAGTCTGTTCAATCTATGAAGTATACATTTTACCGTTTGTGTATTTAAAATTATGGCAGGTGAAAATAAAAAGCAACAATACAAAAACAAACTTTTAAATGCTTTCTCAGATGATACTACATACATGAAACCAAAAATAATTATATATGATATAGTGTTCCTTATCATGGAGGTATAGAGATAGAGAGGAAAGACTTGTGGAGTAATTAGTTTATAGAGGAATGAGAGTGCGTGTTAAGAATGTGATCAGGTAGAATCGGATATAGGAACTTCAAATCAAGCAATGAGAGTAGTAGGCAGTCGGCTATTTAGTATATTATATGTCTCAATTTGAGCCGCTTAAAATTGTACTAAATCAACTTTGTGTTATGATATATGGATACGTATTTATATTGATAAGAGAGATCAGATAAACATTCGAGGCTGTATACTGATGCTAAAGATTTGGCATGATAGAGTGTGGTTACGCTATGATTTGAGAGAAATATTGTGACGAATGGTATATATAATGAATTAAAGAGTCCATCAATCTGATAGAACTTTTATAATTATAGTAGTGAATTTTTGACAATTAAACTCTTATTATGTATTAAGAATATGGATTTGTATCTTTTTTAAGTTGTGATAGTGTACGTGGGACGCAATAACTTTAGGCACACGCACAGGAGTTTGAGAAGGATCTGGAATAGAGAGAATTGTAGCTCACGTGGCATCGATATTATAATTTGCCATAGGAGTCGAGGACGCCTCTATAGTAATAAAACGTAGATAAGCATAAGTTATTCTCTAAAATAAAGAAAGATAATATGCATATTATAGATGAGGAAAAGTATAAGTATTAAGATATATATATAGTTATGTATATAGATTGGTTGAGTACATCTTGGGCCGATACCTTTTACCGTTATTAAATATTTAGGGTATTAGTGTTATTTATGGATGTATGAAATGAGAAAGCGGTATATGATGCTATAGAGTTAGTGTAGGCAAAGTTATGATGAAATGTGACAAAGGTAAAAGGTTGCTGGTTGAGCAATTAAATCTTGGTGTAAAATGTAAAGGGACTAAGTCTTTGAGTGGTGCAATGGGTCCTTACATCGAGGAGTGTAATATACTTTGTTACTATATATGTGTTAATTGATATGTATAGTTATGATTATGAGAACTATTAGGTCCTTAGGTAATAATAAGAATAAATATATTATAGATCTAAATGAGTTCAAATGTGGGTTCAGATTGGAGATACAGGATCTTCTAGTTGAGCAGCTATGGGCTAAAGTGCTTGTTCGACCAAAGACGTTATAATTTTATAAAATGAAAATATGGAATTGTGAGATATGTATGTAGCTCCCAGAGATATTGCTTTGTGTGAATGAAGAGGGGTATATATATGTTATAGTAACCAATAAGCAAGAATAAAAGATTAAGAAGTGTTGTCTGAGTCATGATTTCTGTGTACAATAAGAGTTGTAGTGAGGTACAAAGGAAAGTGAATATGATCTAAGTTTCGAATTGGATTATATAAATGATAGTTAAGCGGGAGTTGTTATAATCTAGTTGGTAAAGGTGTAGACTATATAGTATCTGGTGAACATAACACCTTGACTATCCCGAGAGAGCGTATCATAACCTCACTTAATGTTATTTATTTTTTGGTTCAATTCACTGAGATAGAGAAAAATGGATCGTATCGGTATACCAAATGTCTGAAATGTGTATAGAGTATAAGCTTGATGTTTGTTGAGAGTGTTAGCGAGAATAAAGAGAGATGCAAGAAACACTGGACTCAAGTTGAGAGGAGTCCCGGTAGAGAGTATGTGGCTTTGTGTTATGAGATGTGTGCTCAAATTATATTTTGTGAGTATAATAATTAAAAATATAAAACCCGATTTTTATCTCTCATTTTTATTATCCCCACAAACAACTATACTCAAGGAGAATAAGATCTCTAATATAGTAATTGTATTTATATTAATAGTTATTATAAGTATTATATTTAATATAATAGTATATAATTATTTTATAATATATATATATTATAATATATATATTTATATTATATTATATAAATATAATATATATATATATTAATATATAATTAATAAATATATATATATATATATATATATATATATATATATATATATATTATTAATATAATATATATATATATATATATTAATATAATATTATATATATGTAATAAAAAGCCTTCAGATTAGGGGACACCTATATCTAAAAACCTAGATAGCTAAAAAAAAAAATGAAAAACATTTAATGAATTCAGCGCATAACATTATTTAATGCCTATACAACTTAAATAATAAATTTTAAATTAATTATTAATAAACACCTTAAATAGTTAGTAGAATTTATTAGGTATGTAGAAGAGAGATAGATGCTTACGAGAGACGAAGAGATAGTGAACGCCATGACAGTTTATGAGAGTGAAGTGAGATCGTCAGACGAGACTGAGGACGAAAATAGAGGCAGAAACAGAGCGAGAAAAGAAGAAATCGCACGAGGCACAGAAGGAAAGGAGAGAGAGAGAGAAGAGAGAAGAAGATATGACTTGTGAAACTTGATTAGATAGATATGAGCAGTAGATTGAGAAGAAGATGAGAAGATACGGGTTTTTATTAGAGAAAATCTGTTTTTCGACTCAAGTTCTTCCGCAAAGTCTCTCCTCTTCCTGTTCATCTCAGTCTCTCTCTATCCAGCATTATATTCACTAAATAAGTTTTTTGTATATAGCGAATATATATCTCTGTAAATATTACCTATTTTGAATAAAAACCGTCAGTCATAGATTCTTTACAGACTGATATGAAATACAGTAAAATAGTTCACTCACGCCCATGATCCACTTATTTATATATTTAAGGTATAAAGGATAACATAACTATGTATAAAAAATAAAAATTGTCGATGAGTTCTTGTATATATAAAAGTTATCTATTTTTTTAATACTATCAATTAAATTAGTATGTATATATACATATATAACCTGTAAGCTAATAAAAAAAAAGTAGATATGTTATACTATTAACTTGAGATACATACACTATATATAATATATATCATATAAGAATAATATATACATATTCTTCTTAATAATTAGTTACTTTAGTGGATCATGTTGTATATAGGTAGGATATATATAATCATAAGATTGATGTATATACTATATACTATTAATATACCTATATATTAAATACTATATACCATACTAAATTTTCCTTTATATATATAAAACTAAATGAATACATATATTAATTATATATACAATATATACTATATATATATAGTAAATTTTACATAAACTTACAAAATTTTATTCCTAAACATTTATTTATATATTATATATGTATACAAAAGTTCTCTATAAAAGAAACATTGCACAATATAAGCGTTATCACCTAAAATAATATACTTATTAAGTAGTTACAGGAGATAAAGGCACCCGTCACTCACGGGCAGGCCCTAATCAATTGAGGAGGTGTCTCATTTCAACGTCCGAACAGGAACGGAACCAGCACCGACAAAGAGTAGGTAGCACATTCTCACATTTCTCCCAGCATAAACACCACCTCGCTGATTCCAGTTTGCGACGCTGGGACCCCGCAACAGTGTTTTGGTTTTGGTCTGATGAATATCCTCTTGTCGATCATGAGCTGAACAAATCTTATGGTTGTAATATTTAATACAATAACAAATAATTTAAATACTATAGAACTAATATATATCCTTATAAATAGTACTTTACATATATTATATACATATACATAACACTATAAATATTTATATATTAATATTACTATCGTTATCTCTTTACTACCGTCACTATTATCATCATTTGTCATTACCAACCTTTGTAACAAATTATTATACATTATGTTAACCTATACTATCACTAATATCATCATTACAATTAATATCATTACACACTAGCCCACTATCATATTATTACTATATAACATTACCCAACTTACTTCATTATGTACTATATTAATCATTCTACCTTAAAATCATCACAAACGCTATTAATAACACTATCACCAATCAATAATACTGTCACGAGTCTGTAATTTATTACACTAATCAAATAATTAAAAACACTTATCAAAAATGCTAATTATTAATATTATCACTAGGTTGTAGAAATGTTCCCAAATCTCTAGCCAACCATAAATGTTAAGCAGCCCCTTTTCTTTTTTTAATGGCGAAAGCCACAGATGAACAGATTTCTGAAAGACACAGGACGTCACCACATTCTCCCCAGAAACTGGGGAGTAAACAGTTGTCTGAGATCCTAAATCTATCTTCAGTTTAGACGATTCAAACTTACTCACCAACTTGAAGTTATACAGCAGAGTAATTAAAAAATTTCTAATAAATACTCACCAAATAACACACTTCCAGAAATATAGTCACACAAACAGTTCCGAATTTTTTCAAAGAAATCTCCCAGACCTGTCACTTTTTCATACAACCAGTACAATCGTCTCATAGTATTAAATTGTGTCTAATTTTAAATTTTGAAGTATCGATAATTTATCATGTTATGTTCCAGAAAGCCCAGAAAATCCACCTAAGACCATAATTTTTCTGCATAAAGCCAATAATTTTAGATGTTCTTTCAAATATATCACTAATATTTAATTCATTCCTGCTCTCAAAAAGCCCTCTCCGATAATTACGTGACAAACACAATCAGTGGTCATGTGCTATACAATTCATTTCTCAAGATCATTTCAGCCCTCTGAAATCCATTTCGTGTTCTTTTGCTCTCTCATTTTGTTTTCCTATCTCTTCTGTTATAATAAGCCTAGCCTATCCTCTCCAGAGTCCTGAACCAAAGTATATATATATATATATATATTATATACTTATGAGTATATATATATATTATACATATATATATATATACATATATATATATATATTGATTAAGATAGACATAAAAGGAAGTGAAAATCTTGACATCGTTAAACAGGTTGTGAGTCATTATATATAATATAATATCTATAGTATAATATCTATAATATAAATAACTATATATATATTCAGTATAATATATAACTATATATATATTATATATAATTAATAATATAATAAAAATTATAATTTAAATACCAAAATAATATAATTAATTATATACTATTATATATATATATATATATATATATATATTATATAATTATATATATAATATATATGTATAATATAATATTATATATATATTATATTTCAGAATATATATATATCTATAATATATATCACCTATATATATATATGATATATACTATATATATATATATATATATATATATATATAATAGTACTATACTATATATATATAACACGTATAATAGTATAATACTAATATATTATATATATACTTATATATATATATATATATACTATTCAGTATATATATATATATACCTTCAGGTAAATATATATATATATAGCTACTAATATTATATATATTATATATATATATTATCACATCATATAATTTTGCACTCATAATTATTATTATATCTATATATATAAATATATATATTATGTATATATAGTATCAAAGCCTTATATTATAATATATATACTTTTAGGTTAGGTAGGTTTGTTTAGGTTAGCTATGTTAAGTTATGTTTAATTTTATTTTACTCGTTAGAATTATTACTTATCACACAGTGAATAAATAGGTCCTGTATTTTCTGAATAATTTCGTGGGTTTCCAGAGCCCTGTTATAATTGTTTGTTTTTGGCTTTTATTGTATGCTCTCTAATATAACTTCATTATCATTTCCACTATCTACTCGTCCTCTCTCACTGTATCCTCAAAAAACGATTTAACCTGATCCTCTTTTTATACCTCTTATGAACCATCGACTTTTCAACATTCCTCGTCCTCTCTTATATTTTTGTTTACCAAAAAAGGTATTTCAATTGGGACATCGTATACTATATCGTATTTATAATTATACACTTTTCTTAGGATCGAGTTTTAAATTTTTAAATGCTGATGTACCAATAAGAGGCTTCAAAACTGCAAAGTTTTGACTAATCTGAAGGCTGACCAATATATACTATATATAATATATATATATACTATACTATATATATATCTATATATGCTATATATATATATAGTATATTACATATCTCATATATATATATATATATATATATATATAATATATATATATAGATATATACTTGCGTCTCCGTGTTTTCTTTTATAATTTTTGGTTTACTCAAAAACTGGTATTTTCAACTGGGACCTATCGTACAGCTAATATCGTCATCTTATTATTAATACACCTTTTTTTGAACTCGCCCCCGTCATTATTTTGATTTTGTCAATTTAGCATCAAAATGTTCGTTGAATTTCACACCGTTATTAACGACATAGTCAACTCCTTTTTCGCTATTTTCAAATTTGTTAGATAAAGCTGTGCCTTAATTTGAAATGATTTAACATAAAATAATATTATATACTATCCCTTACCATGGGGTTTTAGGCTAGAATAATCACAAGTGAGTACATATACTTATATGAGGAATATAATAGAAATGAACCATCCAATTTGTATGTAAGGATTAATAAATATTAGTATATTAATATTTTAATATATAATAACTATATATATATATATATAAAATATTAATATATATATATATATATATAATATATTTAATTAATTAGTATATATATTAATACTAAAATATATTAGACTTATAGATTTTATATATATAATATTCACAGGTTCTTTGTGATTTCCGCAATTACCCTAATTTTGTGATAATGGTTGTGAAGTATATTACTACCTCAAATAATATTGTTGTAAACACACGAAACGAGAAAATATTTAAAATCTCGCAAGCACTTATGGTCTCATTCAGTAAAACGGAAAAGATTTAGTACAGCGAAGAAAAGACAATATAATAATATAGGTTTTTTAGGCTTTAGCGCATATTCAATTTAATATTAACATTGCATTTATTTAATTACATTTTATAGCATATTCTTTTACTGCTTGTTTCGATATTGTTTTATATTACTAATAATATATAATATAATTAATAATCAATAATTAATAATATATATAATAATATAATAAAATAATAATATAATTAATAATTATAATTATAATTATAATTATAAGGCCAGCCTCCTAGAAGAGCCACAATCCCAATATCTCAAAAACTACAAAATAGCTACAGGGAAAGGAAATAAATTTTTGGAATCCTGGAAACATTTTAGTGCGGAAAATGTAACAAAGAGGAAAAAAAAGAAAAGAATAAATTGGCTATTTTGTTTGGGGGGTTAGCTCGGCACGGCGGGGACATAGTATTACCCTAATAGTTATTTTTGTAAAGGTATTATCACGTGCAATGGTAGTGGGGCTCGAGGCCGTACGGGGAACCAGAAGGGGGGACGTCTTTTCCAGTACCCCGTATTGGGGGAGGGGCGTAGGAACGAGCCAGCACACCCAAATCACCAACAGGAGGGCGGGGTTCCGAGAGTACCGCCATACCCGGCATAGGACGGGGGAATTAAGTCCCTACCCCGAGAGTAGTTCTCCTCGACAAGCCGACGAGACGTCAGACTCCTTTGCCATCTGGTGCGGTATACCCTTGGGGTATTTCTTAGTTCAAAAAAAAATCTATAATAAAACAAATTTAATTAGAATATAAGTCTATCTCTATTTTAACGAGTAATGTATATAAAGTCTCTAAATAGGCCTTCTCTCATATTTACTTTAATAGCTACCCAATTAATCTCTTTTTTATTTATTTTTTCTTTTACATTCAACACTCTCAAAAATTTAACAATTGAATTAATAAATGTATTCCTTTTTTCCTGTAGCTTATTGTAGTTTTTGAGATTGTTTTTTTTTTTCTCTACATTTCCCGCACTTGAAATTTTTACCAGCTATTCACAGCAATTGCTAATTCCTTTAATCCCGGTAGCTGTTGTAGTTTTTTTAGATATATAGTTAGTGGCTCTTCTATAAAAAAAAATTTGTAGAATCAGGAAACAGCTCATACACACAAAACATTGAACGTACTGTCATATAATATGTTATTTTATTTTTCATATCTATTTAAATTTTGAAACATCATATTAGATCTTTGACTTTACGACTATTTAGGAAAAATAAATTTCATTACATTAAATTCTTTATTAATTATGAAATTGTTTTTCAATTCCATTGAAATTTAATAATTTATACTTTTTAAAACTTCACGGAAAAGATAAATATTAAAAATAATTAAGTTGAATTTTTTAAATAGATGAAAAGGCGTGAATGGCAGTTCTTGCTGCTATATAGAATACGCAATACCAACTTTACATCTACCCTTTTTTTATTGTGGTTGCGAATCATATAAGTCCTTATAATATATTATCTATATATATATATTTATAATATATATATTATATATATATATATATTATATGATATATATATAATATATATGTTATATATATAGAATATAATTATATATATAATATATATATTATATATTATATATATATATATATGAGAGGAGAGAGAGAGAGGTGGCCAGTGGCACCGCTACTCTTTAAGCATCGCTTTTAAAAGTGCAGCTACATTTTCGGGAAAGTAGTGGAAACTGTCGACTCACTGCTATTATCCGCTCTTCTAAGCGATAGCGCTACATTTTAAAAAAATTTTACAAAATTATAAAGAATGTTTATTTAATAATATATTTTTCTGGTCTTTATTTAAGTTGGCTAAATATTTATTTATTTTATTCTTCTTTATTTATATTATTAAAATTAAAAGTACAAATATATTATTACACTATTACAATCTTCCTAATGTAATTTAAAAAAAATAACCAAAATGAGAAAAAGAAAAAACAACAATAATACTAAAAATTCCAAATCAGAACACTAAAAAGATGTCTCAAACGAACCGCAAGCAAATATTATCAATACGGACTTCTTTTAACATTCTCAATTAATTTTGGATTATGGTCTAAACATTTTGAATTCCACTACGAACCTTCAGGCTCCTTTTCGAATTCTGAATAATTCAATGCCATCTCTTATTTTTCTTTACAAATGAAGAATTTACAATTGCAAAAAACAAAAACAAAACAACTGGTATCCTTCAACTTCTCAGTGCCCTCCCCCGGTCGTTATCATACTTTCCTTTCTAAGTTTCAAATTTACTATCATGTGTATTTGAACGCCTCCAATGTGGTGGCTGTACAACCTTAAATCCTATACCAAACCAGATTCGCAACAAGTTCCTTTTTCAAGATTTCTATAAGTTTATCTCATCCAAGTGTCAGAGCTTTTCTTCGAAAATGATGACTCGCATTAGGCCTATATGTATCAAGATATTCACGTATGGACTTAATCTTATCACCAATGTCAAAGTTCTGCGATTCCTCTTCAAGTGACATTCTCCAATCAACTTGTGTGCGATATCTCTAATATTTTAACAATTGTATTTTCTTGCATTTAAATGTTTGTATATTTGCTTACGTCAAACCGACATAATCAACTATGCTAAATATTTGAATGTGCCTTTCTTTGTATAATATTTTTAATATTGTTTATATACCATTTCATATTTTGTAATCTCTTACATTGACATGTTTGTATGTGTACTTATTTCTTCGAACATAATTAGATATGCTTGCATTTGAATGTACCTTTACTTTATGTATTTTTTTTTTATTTAATCTTTTTACCTCATTGAAGTGTTTGTATGTTTGTGTGCCTTTTCGAATGCACTCAAAAATGTATACATTTGAATAATGATTAACTTTTATATCTTGTATAACTATTATAAGATGCTTTCTCACTCCGTGTTTAGCGTGGGATGTAATCTGGCAAGCCTAAGTATAAACATTTGTAAAAAATTAAAAAAATTATATTTGCGTTTATACTTGTGGCAATATTTGTGTAAGAGAAACGAAAAAGTATAAAAGGCTTGCTCCACTTTCTTATATAGTCAGTCTCTCCCACTCACTCGTCATAAGCAGTTGGACTCACTTGCTTGCTCAACGAAGAAAGAATTCCGAATTATAAAGAAACTTAAGAAGCCAAAAGAAAGAATCTTAATAATGGGGAGACTGTTATAATTTTTATTTATTAAATAAAGCATCACTTGTTGTTTTACGGATTTTTATATACTCATCCAATTCATATAGTGGGCCTACTCTCAAGTTTACAAGAACCAAATGAAAAAAAATGAAGAAATAAATAATAATAACATCAAAGAACTAATTAGGGCCCCTATACAACTGTTCCCCGTTTTACCAATTCGAGTTTTAAAAGCAATTATATTTATATAAAAAAGTTCACACCTCACGGGCATAGCCATAAGACACGCCTCCCATATTTCTAGAGGAGGGGAACTTTCTCTAGGTAATTGTGCTACCTAGGATCCGGACTAGGGATCGAACACGGGCCCTTGCCATGCGACTCTGTCGCTCTACCGACTGAGTCCCGGTAGCGTTTGCCAATATCATTTACTAAATTTTTAATATGTTACCAAGGTCCTTTATTAAATTTTAAAAGCAGTTGATTACGTCATTTATTGAATTTTAAAAACTTCTTCCACTACTTAAATTCCAAATTAGAACACATTCTCCCTTCTTCACATTCTATGAAAGTTTCATTCTTGGTGATTCCAATGTTCACCATGGCCAATGACTTTCCTCTAATTCTCAAGATACACCTGGTGAGCTTGCCTACCACTTTTCTATCCAGGGTGACTTCGATCAGTTGGTACAGTTCCCTTCTCGTATCTCTGATCACCTTGAAGATGAACCCAACATTCAAGACCTTCGATCAGTTGGTACAGTTCGCTTCTCGTATCTCTGATCACCTTGAAGATGAACCCAACATTCAAGACATTCGATCAGTTAGTACAGTTCCCTTCTCGTATCTCTGATCCCCATGAAGATGAACCCAACATTCTACACCTTCGATCCGTTGGTACAGCTCCCTTCTCGTATCTCTGATCACCTTGGAGATGAACCCAACATTCAAGACCTTCGATCAGTTGGTACAGTTCCCTTCTCGTATCTCTGATCACCTTGGAGATGAACCCAACATTCAAGACCTTCGATCAGTTGGTACACTTCCCTTCTCGTATATCTGATCACCTTGGAGATGAACCCAACATTCAAAACGTTCACCTAACCTCTAATAATCCTTCTCATAATTCTGTTATGCTCAGTCTTACAAGTACTCCACTAATGAAGTCTAGAACACACTCCTTTATCTATTTTTCAACTTTCTTTTAAGTTATACACTTTCAAACTCTGTGCATCGGGGCATGTCATCTCTTGATTTGGCCTGATTTATGTTATATATATATATATATAGCATATATGTATATATATATAATTTATATATATATATATATATATAGCAATAACAGCAGCAACAACAACTTGTATATTCTTCGCTAACTGCTAACTATGCTATAGCAACCTTAGCGCTTAGTATATATATATATAATAACACCTTATAATATATATATATATACCTTAACATATGTATATAATAATATATATATATATATATATATATATATATATCAGCGTTTCCCAATTAATTTAGGCGTGGAACCCTTTTGTATTTTGTTCAATACATCGGACTCTCATCCACAAAAAAATTAACGTAACTCGCACAGAAAATTGTACCACATGTATCAAACTTTCTTGGTTCAAGGTAATGAATATTAAAATTTTGTTAGAAAATCATTCTTATATCATTTATAATTGTTGACATTTGTATTGGGATGTCTGGAGTCTCATGTATTTTGTTTCGATACTTCATTCTGGTTCCAGAGTATTTCGAGAATCCAGTTGGCACAAATACGTGTTATCGAATGGCGCCATTTCTTTAATTACCTTTCACGACAAATCAGGATATTAATTCTTCTTGTGAATTACTTCAGAGAGAAACGAGAGAAACTTTTTTAGATTTTGTTTTAGTTGAATGACAGAAGTAATATCAATCAAATTTTCAAAATCAACGTCTAAAAAACATGGCTGGTTTATCCTGTACGAAGGTATTTTCGAACCCAATTATCAAAAAAAAATTTTAAGGATGGAGAATACTGACGTAAACAAATTTGAAAAGATGATCTACATGTCGTTGTGGATTTTTTTTCTTCTATTTAAAGTTAGGATTATTCAAGAAAATCCTTAGCTCTAACTCGTTTCTCTTTTTCAGTAACAATGCCTAGCACTATATATATATATATATATGTATGTATAATATAATAATAATATAATATATATATGTAATATATGTAATATAAATTTCACGTATAATATATGTAATAATAATAATAATAACCAACCAACAATAACAACCAACATATACTAATATGTATGTAGTAATAATATATATATATACAATAATAACTTAATAATAATAATAACTTAATAATAATAATATGTATGTATGTATGTAATAATAATAATAATAATAATATCTCTTCTTATTCCCTTCAATATTGGACCAGACAAATGCTCAGCACCAATACAGCTGCCTGTAGCGCAATAACCTGTATATTATAATAATGTAATATAATAATAATATAGATAATATATGTAATAATATATATATATATATAATAAGCATAATAACCAGCAATAACTTAATATAACTAGCACCAACAGCAATAGCAATAATAATAATATGTATGATGTATAATAATAATATGTATAATAATAACAATAATAATATATATAATAATAACCCCAATAACCAATAATAATAATAATAATATATATAAATAATATATAATAATAATAGACAATAATAATGATGACAATAATATATCAATAATAATATACATGTATATAAATGCTAACAATAATAATAATAATAATATAATAATAATATATATATCGCTGCATATCTTAACCCAGCCGCAGCACTTGCTAGCACCAGCACTATGCGCTGCAACCTTTTTATAATATATACTGCTTAATATATATATATATATATATGAAAATAGTTCAGCGGTAATATTGACGGCCGGAGTGGGAAACCGGAAGTGAAGATCGACTCGAGAATTTTTGCAATTGCAAGTAGAGATTTCCGCCAGCACAATCGACGAAAAAACCGGTTTTTCGAAAACAATAAAAATTAATAAATTAATAAATAAATTAATAAATTAATTAATAAATTAATAAATAAATCAATAAATAAATAAATAAATTAATAATAAAAAAGTAAATGTTTAATTACCGAATATTATGCTTATTGACGTGTATATTCCCACACGGTTGTGGCCCCGCAGCGCAGCGCACCGCACCGCACATAGAGTTTGCTACATGATATCTCTCTCAAACTTGACACCCCATAGGGGTGACGTAATCGTCGTAAACGAGGTTACGGCAATATGCACCATAGGAGGGGTGCTAGCCCCCAAACCTGAGATATTGACGTAGAAGGCTGAAACTTGGTATACACCCTTCATATAAGGTACCCACATCATATATGGAGTTAAATAGCCGTACACACCAAAGGGGGGTCTTCAGCCCAAAACCTGCAAATATTGTCACATAGAACGACGAACCCTGGTACACACCCTTCATATAAAAGGTACCCACATCATATATGGAGTTAAATAATCGTACACACCCAAAGGGGGTCTGAGCCCCCCAAAACTTAGGATATTGACATAGAACATTGAAGCTTGGTATACACCCTTCATATAAAGGTACCCACATCATATATGGGTTAATAACCGTACACCCCAAAGGGGTGGTCTCCAGCCCCCAAAACAAATGTCCCTGACCTCCAGAACGACGAAACCTGGTACACACCCTTCATATAGTACCCACATCATATATGGAGTTAAATAGCCGTACACACACCCAAAGGGGGGTCTCCAACCCCCAAACCTAAATAATAACATAGAACGACGAAACTTGTGGTATACATCTTTCTTATGATGTATCACTCGATACAGAAAAATAATAAAATAAACATTTTTATTCTTTTAAGTTATAACTTTGGTACGTTTTTACACCCTAAGCAGTAAATCCGTGTCAGTAAATCAATACAGCCACTCCAAGCCTTTCTGTGATCTTTGATTCAAGTCATTTTTTTACTAAACATTTTACGTTTTTACATACCCTAAATCAGTAAATCAAACCACAAAACCTACACTGTCAATAATCATTGATCTATTGATCTATTGATCTATTGATTCAAGTCATATTTTTACTAAAAATTTTGTTTTACATACCCTAAATCAGTAAATCAGTAAATCATTAAATCAAACTGTCCTCCTCACCCTCCAACCATAATCTATTGATCTATTGATTCAAGTCATATTTTTACTAAGAATTATCATGGTTTACCTGCTAATCGGTAATCGTAAAAAATCATTAGCCAGTAAAGTCGTGATCAGTAAATCATTAGTTCAAACTACCTCCAGCCCTCCTTGCCTTCCAGCGTTTGATCTATTGATCTATTGATCTATTGATTCAGTTCATATTTTTAACATAACACAGCTTTTTATTTATTTTGTTTATAACTTAAAAAAAAATTGCATTT
Organism: Trachelipus rathkii; assembly: GCA_015478945.1. Classification (NCBI taxonomy): domain Eukaryota; kingdom Metazoa; phylum Arthropoda; class Malacostraca; order Isopoda; family Trachelipodidae; genus Trachelipus; species Trachelipus rathkii. The sequence goes on from JABUQX010054974.1 coordinate 21,067, forward strand.
TTACATACCCTAAAAGCAGTAAATCAGTAAATCAGTTAAATCAAACTGTCCTCCTCACCCTCTACACACTTCCATGAGTGTTAGTCTATTGATTCAGTGTATTATTTCCTTTAGTATAATAACAGTTCTTTGGATAAAAGCGGGAAAAAGAAAATTTTATTTGAAAGCATTTATAACATAAGTGCAGACTACATAATCGTTTACATATAAATTTTTAGCATCAAATATATTTACAAGTTTTGAGAAACATTATTTAAAAAACATATAATGAAATAAATACAGTATACACCACATAAATTAGAACTGATAGGTTATACAGGAAAACATAAAGGTCTTAGCATATTGAACATTATTATATTTTTAAAAAAGATGTTACATAGACGATTACTAAACATAAAATCTAAATGCAGAGAATCAAGGAAATATACAACATTTTTATTCTTTTATACGCAGGCTTCATCAGTGACCATAACATAAATCCGTGAGAAGTGTTAAAGATAAGTCAGAGTCAGTACATCAATTTCACAGAACCGGAGTTCGTACACCAAATACACCCTAAAAATCTCACTTTGTTTTATAAAGGCATTTAATATTTCTTTCTTCATTCATCTTTAATAATTCAAAGTCACGTTGCGTAAGTCACTTCAAATCTAGTAGTTTGAGGGATAGTAAATATTACCAGAACTGAGATTGGGGATGTCAAACTTTGTCCAAATTTGAGACTTAAACCTAATGTGCCTTTTCTTGGGATATTGAGATGATAAGCTGAAAGATCAGCTGTGAGATCGTAGGCATATAAATTACTGTTTTCAGCATAAGTCTTGAGATCAACACCTGTACCGTTATCGCTGCAAGATACAGTATTGGTAAATAAATCGTAAAAAGGACGCGAGCATTGAGAATGTGAGCCTTCGTATATCATCTCATAATCACGACCGTATGGTTGACCATTCACATGCAAACTGATACCTCTAAGACCGAAATGGGTAAATTTAAAGGCAGACTTCCCATAGTTTCCAGAGTAGGCATCGTGTTCTACAATTCCTATTATTACCTTCTGAGGTAAGCTACCATTGACGATGTTAGGTATATTAATACTCGATAATCCTTGGGTAAAGTTAAAAATTTTAGTCTCAATTCTCTTGATTGGATATTTCGCTGTATCGGTCAAAAGAGATTTCTCTATTTCCATATGTTTAAAGGGAGATAATTTCACTTTACGTACATAAAGATAAGCATCCAGTAATTTGAAAATAGGTTTTGGCGCGGTAGTTGTGGCTGTAGCATTGCTTTGAACATTAAGCGCAAATTGAGGAGTAGATCTAGTTAACCTGATGCGGGTGTCCACTGATGGTAGAATAAGTCTTTCCTGAGAGAATATACACTGTTTACACGTCCATAATATTCGTAAGTGTTATTTTTAGATTTAGCGGCATTGTCCCTATGTTTCTCTACATCTTTTAAATTGTAGTATCCACATGATTGCAAATGGGACTGTTTAGCATCATCTGAATAATTTAGTAAAGTTTCGATATAACTTCGGTAAGGGTAACTTGCAACTGATGCTCCTAGAGATGTTTCATTTAAAAACACCTCAAGTTGATTGAAACATGTATACAGGAAATTTGTCTCGGTGGATACTATGTGATCGGTGCCTGTGAGATTTGAACCATCTTCGTTTACTAACTTAGTCTTCAGATATAAAAACACATTCGAAGGATCAAGATATTGATCAGAAGTGCCAGGGATGTTGAATTCGAGAGGTACATCGGTATTTGTGATTGCGTGAATGGGGTTAATACTAATAAAATTGGATTCACTCACACTGATCTGTGTAGGATTCACAGAAAAGAGATCCAATTCGCTCTTACAGCAGTCGGGGCTAGAGGGATGGAGGAAATGCATCTTGCTACTACAATCGCTTGACGTATAATGAGGAGAGATATGTTTAAACATTCCTTATATACGAAATAGTTACAGGTTGTCACTGTTTATGTAAAAAAGTTACCACTTATCACTTCTATTAGAGAGCAAACACATCAATACACTTTTTCTTTAAATTTAGTGGTCCTTTATTATTCCTCTTTACAGTTTTTTACGACCACCTACACCTTGACCAATCATCTTACGCCGTATTTTTCGTTTGACATCGTCAGCATTTCATCTGAAACATCGGCTAGTCGACATTTTACAGCTGTCCACCCATAATATCCTGGATTGTGTTTATTCCCGTTCTGGCTGCTTTTTAGCAATGTATTTGCCTCCTGATTTAAACAGAGGAATACTCTACGAAATAACGAAGCAAAAATCCACCTAACCATATTCCCTCTGCATTCTTGAACCCCTGAGGACGCAATTTCTTTTCCATTATTATTATTATTTACCGGAGCTTCTTTCTTATGTGTACTTTTTACACTGCTGTCCCAATTGTGAATGGGTGTGGATTACCTTCTCACGTCTCTTATATAAATGCGAACTACTCAGTTGGGTCTTACTCAATGGTAAGTAGTGGACATTAGGAAAGCTTATAACTTACAATCTTTAGAAAAATGTACTACTCTTAACAGAGGCTTTATTATTCCCTACATACTGATGGTCTATAATATCTGTACAATAAACATAGGCCATACCTGGATCTTTGAAACATCTTAGAAGGTATGCATACAAAAAAATGTAATGAACTCTCAGTGTCATTTTTGAGACATACTCTTCCATCGTTGGTATATAGCGAATTAGATCCTTTAGAGATGGTTTGACATCGTTATTTCTCAATATTGAGTCTGCATGTGAGTAATGACATTTACGAAAACCAGGCTGCAGAATGGAAAATAAATAAACTTCTATCTATCAGGTTCACATGAGTTTGAGATTTTAAGGTGATTAACGCGTTATCTTCGTTAACGGATTTATTAACAAGAAACACTAAATCTTTACATAACCGACTTGCTTCAAATTTTTTGTTTAAGGCCATGAACACATCAGTAACCGAATTGTAATGACCCCGAGTTATGAAATATTTTTCATAGAAATATTTTTTTTCACCATGCACGATAATGTCCATATTAGCTTTAATTTTTAATACATTTTTAACATATTCAACGCTTCTGAATATTATAAATGCCGAGGGGGACTCTAATATATTCTCAACAGATGCGTCAAGAATTAATTCACTTAAGCCAGCTTCATATATTTCTCGCTCGAAAGTTATAGGGTTCAATAATTGGGTTGTATAGTTCGATATTTTATTTTCAGGATATAGGTCCATAGAAGCCGATGATGGCAGAGTTAATTAGAAATGATCTTCACTCTCCATGTTCACAAAGTAAACTGATCAATGTTTCTTAATTTCACTAGCATTTATATAACTATTAAACTTCGCTGGGTAACCTACCCATTTGACAAGATACTGTTTATTTTTTCCTTTCCCTTTAGATCCTAATATTTTTTCTATTTTATACTCGTGACTCTTAGGATCAAACCTTATTTTCTGTATTTCCTGCTTATAGAACCCTCCTTTTATTTGTTCGCCATCTAAATCTTCAAGATAGTATAATTTTAACCCATCTCTCGGGAGTTCTCTGACGGTGTCTACTTTAAAAACTTCTCTTGACCATGCCTCATACCCTTTCTGAAATTTTCATCTGTCCTAGACACTCTCACATTGTCCTCTACTACTTTTAATGCCTGTGTTATCTTTAATTTTGCAAACGAGGCAACCCTGTACAAAGGTTTTGTCCTTACCATCTCTAGGGGGGTATTCTTAAGTGTTCTATGATAAGACCTATTATAAGAATAAGCCAGATCCTGTAGTATATCTATATATTTAAATGTATGCATTTTTGTGAAATATCTATGCATTCTTTCTTTTATAGTTCTTTGTACTCTTTCACAATTGCAGCCTTATTAACTGAAAATGTGTTATAGTACCTATATAACTCACCTTCAGCTTCTTCAGACTTTCTTTACCTAAAAATTCAATGAACCTTTGTCTGACCATCAGAGTGAGATTATCTGTTACATCTCATTTCAATTTCTCTCACAGTTTCTTCAACACGATTTTTATCCTTTAAAACCTTTAACCATAATACCTGGAATAACCCATCTATCACAAAAAGATGTATTATTACCCTTCATTGTAAGATTTTATATTTTATCATCTTTGTCAAATCTAACTGCCAGACGTTATCTAAATGACGGGCTATGGTTTTTCGTGTTGGAAATTTTTCCGTATAGGTTTATGCAGAGCACCACTCACTTAAATAATTTTTAAGTTCTTTTTATTAATATGAGAAACTTTAAAGCGAACCTTGAAAAGCCTCCATAACTGTAAAGCTGTTTCACATCAAAGTAACGACCGCGTCCTTAGCCTCCATGACTCACAATGGCATTATCAATAAAAAACATATTCATTTATACTGAAGGTGATATAAAAAACCAAATGTCTATATGAAACCATTTTCATTTTTAATTACAAAATAATATCAACTATTTTAAATTAATCTAAAAAAATATATATATACAGAAGATAACATAGGTTATATACATTATTTTAAATTTTAAACAATACAATCATGAAAAAGTACAATAAATTATTAAGAACTAATCCATTGAAGCGAAGTACGGTTTTTTTCTTATTCTTCCCTGCACTTGAACATGTGTACTTCTGCCATCAAATCTTTGTCTGTCCAATGCAAAAGGAAGTACTTGAGGACTCACATCTGGTCTGGAACATTTGGGTGTATTATCAGATCAGCCAATCTTTGTTTATTCAGGATTAAAGTTCTCGGGAAATTAATAGTCTGAAGTTCTTGTTTGATCATATTCCAGCCTCCTGCTACAGGGGCCTTCTTCCAATCACGCGATAGATCAGATATCAGTCTAACAGTATTACGATCACCGCTTTATTGTTTCTCCAGAAATCTAGCTAATGATTTGACCGAAATAGTTCCGATAAAGCTGATCTGCTCCCAAAATCTTATATAGAGCCAAACCCGTTTTCCTTATTCATCATTGGTAAGCTTTCCTTGATTATATCTTTAAATTATCTTTATCTTTTCTTTTCCCTACTCAGTCTTGTTGTCTGGGTGCTTGTATTTCCAGAGATCTTCGCTCCAGTTGATTTGTTGCTTTTAGTCTGCTAATTTTTGTATATCATTTTTGATATAGGATTCTTTTTCATGAATGTTAACATCAAAGGAGTTTAATATATGATGCAGTTCCTTCTCGTAATTATTTATCTGTTCAACATGATCATATAAACTCAAAGGCTGCTGTTGATGCAACGGTTGATAAGGGTTATAATATGATCATTTGCCCAGTTGAGGGTTTGATTGAGGCTGTTCGAACTGTTATTGTTGCTAGTGTTATTGCTGTTGTGATTGTTGTTCAATTGTTTCTATTGTTGTTGTTGTTGTTGTTGTTGTTGTTGTTGTTGTTGTTGTTTGTTGATGCTGGTAGATGTAGGGTTTCCCATTATTATATTTTTCCCAACTTCTCATAATCGCTGTGAGGTAAAAACCACTACCCCTTCTTCATTATTGAGCAAGCCACTTGGTATCAAAAGGGGCTATAACACGGAAGAAAGAGTAAGGGTAGAACACACCTCCCTTTTTGTGTATTTCTTTTTGTTGGGCGATTTTCACTTCCCAGTTACCAGCAAAGTTTTTAATAATGTTTCTATGACGACGTAGCTTTACCTTCTGGGGTCTGTTTAAAGGAACATTTCCTTTTATAAGATTTGAACAGACTTCAGCTATACACTGTACAAATTTTCATCTTCACAGATCAGTTTACACACGTTTTTCAAGAAGGTTTCAGGTTTTTAAAATTTCTCATAAGAGGTAAATAATTTGCTTTTCTACTAGAGTACTCATTATTCAGGTGTGTATACTGTCTCAATCTCGTTAGGCAAGATATTTGTACGCAGTCAGCTACTCTGTGTGTTCTTAGGGTGAGAGCTCAGAGTAAATAACCGTAGAGGGACCAGATGTAACTTCTTTATATACTTTTAGGAGCTCTACGTTGAGTAGGGAACATTTAGGTAGCCACAACATTGACCTAGGCTCTTATCCACTTCTTTACTTAAACAAAATTAAATACTGTGTATTTAAGACACATCCCTCATATACTTATTCTGAGGAAAGATATTCTGTGTTATAAAAACTACTGTGATGTTTAAATGATGAGGAAGTAAACTGTAAGGGTTTCACTTTACTCCATCTCATTCAATTTGTATCAAATCGTCAAAGTTATAATTTTGTGACCCTGGCTTCCAAAGACTTTAAATCGTATATACCTTCGTGAATTGAATCACATCTTTGTAATCATTAAACTTTTCTTGGTAAACACTGTAGCACCAAATGATTTTAACAGGCTTTTGCTCAAAAATCTCAACCTTTTTAAAATGTTTAATAAAAGAAAGGTTTTCCATCCTGTAAGGACCAGACACAGACATGTAGGGAGCACCCAGACATAATTTACTAACATTCCAGTCTAGGTTAACACCCAGGCACTAATGAGCGAAAGGTCTTCACTTGTGTTCATGATAGCTTTAAAATAAAGCTTGTTTTCTTTTCCGCTTTTATCCAAAGAACTTATTTATTATACTAAAGAAAAAATATGACTTGAATCAATAGATCAATAGATCATGGAAGGGTAGGAGGGTGAGGAGGACAGTTTGATTAACTGATTTACTGATTTACTGCTTTAGGGTATGTAAAAAATGCAAATTTTTTTTAAGTTATAAACAAAATAAATAAAAGTTTTTGTGTAATGTTATACAAAATATGACTTGAATCAATAGATCAATAGATCAATAGATCAATAGATCATGGAAGGGTAGGAGGGTGGTTGGAGGGTAGTTTGAATTACTGATTTACTGATTTTTACTGATTTACTGATTGGGTATGTAAGCTCACAGAACAATTTTAGTAAAATATGATTGAATCAATAGATCAATGGATTATGGTTGGAGGGTGAGGAGGACAGTTTGATTTAATGGTTTACTGATTTAGGGTATGAAAAAACGTAAAATTTTTAGTAAAAATATGACTTAAATCAATAGATCAATAGATCAATAGATTATGGTTGGACAGAAGTGTAGGTTGGGTGGTTTGATTTACTGATTTAGGGTATGTAAAAACGTAAAATTTTTAGTAAAAAATATGACTTGAATCAATAAATTAGAAAAGGTTTGATTTAAGGATTTACTGCTTTAGGGTATGTAAAAACGTAAATTTGTAAGATAAACCTAAAAAGAATAAAAATGTTTAAATTTTTTTTTTCTGTATCGAGGATACATCATAAGAAAGATGTATACCAAGTTTCGTCGTTCTATATTAATATTTTCAGGTTTGGGGGCTGGGACCCTTTAGTGTCTGCGGCTATTTGCTCATATCATGATGTGGTACCTTATGAAAGGGTGTATACCAGGTTTCAACCTTCTACGGCAATATTTCAGGGTTTTGTGTTTGGAGACCCCTTTGAGGTGTACGGTTATTTAACTTTCCATATATGATGTGGTACGCCCATATGAAGGGTGTACAGTTTCGTCTGATTCTATGTGTCAATATTTCAGGTTTTTGAGGGGCTGGAGACCCCCTTTGAGTAATACGGTTGTTACCTCCTAACCTCGTCTACAACGAGGACACCTTATATGAAGGGTGTATACCAAGTTTCAATCAGTTTCTCTCTAATCGTATTTCGGTTTTAGCTGACTGGAGCTTCACCAGAGTCTGCAGATTATTTAACTCCATATATGATGTGGGTGCCTCCTGCTGAAGGTGTGCCAGTTTCAGCCTTCTAGATACAAATATCTCAGGTTTGGGAGCTGGCACCCTCCCCTTCCTATCAGTTGCGTGGCCACGTAACCTGTCGGCAGTTGCGTCACTATGAGGTGTCAAGTTTTGAAGAATACCCATAATTTCAGCTATCAGAATTACTAGTGAGGTGGTGCGGTGCAGGTGCAGGTGCGGGTGGTGCGGTAGATGCGAACTTTGATGCTGCGAGAGACCTAACCGGTGCGGGAATATTCACGTCAATAAAAAATAATATTCGGTAATTAAACATTACTTTTTATTAATTTATTATTTATTTATTAAATTTTATTTATTAATTATTATTAATTTGTGGTATTTATTAATTTTATTATTTTTATGTTTCAAAAAAAACCTTCGGTTTTTTTCGAAGGGCGGAAATTCCCACGGTAATTAAAATTCTCGGGTCGATCTTTCACTTCCGGTTTCACTTCCGGCAGTCAATATACCGCTCAACTACTTATATATATATATATATATATATATATATATATATATATATATATATATATATATACTAATAACAACTATATATATATAGCATATAACATATATACTTGCCACCACCTGCCATATATAATATAACGCCACTGCCACGCGCCACGCCATACCAACCAACTATATACCAGTATATATATATATATATAGCAATATATGCCTGTATATATATACCATATATATATATATATATATATATATATATATATTAGTAACTTAACATATATGATAGCCAGCATAGCATAGCATATATATCTTTACTACTCACTTTAACTATATATGTATATATGTATATATATATATATATATATCTATATATATATACTTATTTTACAATAAGCAAATCATTTCACATAAGAAAGCTTTTTGGGGATGATATTATTGAAACGAAAGTATTAGATAATATGTAATTTAAAAATAAATTTGATTAATACAGTCACATTTGAATCTAAGTGTCTTACCACAAAATTACATTAAAAATCATATTTTTTTAAAAAAACTTTAATTGCTCTCTTATACAACTTAAAATCATATAAAAATATTCAGCCATGGAAAAATTTTAATGAAACCAAAAATATTTTTATAGGAAATTTGTCTTAAAAATCACATTAAAACCATTAAAAAAAGATTCTCGTTTCGACTTTATGCAACGGTATCAAATATATATATATATATATATATATATCTATAACATATATATAACATATAACTAACTTATTAATATATATATATATAATAATATATAACATAATATATATATGCTCTACGCGCATATATATATCTCTCATATAACTCTCGCTGCTAATATATATATATATATATATATATATATATGCTATATATATATATATATATATATATATATATATATATATATATATATATATATATATATATATATATATATATATATATATATATATTTATATATATATATATATATCAATATATATATATATATATATATATATATATATATATATATATTTTAAACATTGAGGTTTCGATATTGAATTAAGTTCCCCAAGTTGGAAATTTCGAAAACTTTTCCATTCATTCCAATATTGATATAAACCTAGCTGTATTTATTTTGTTTTATTTAAGTATTTTCAAAATTGTAAATCTTCTAAATTTATAGCTAAAATTTGAGATTCTGATACCCAATTTATAATATCATCAAGTAAACTCTCTTTCCCCGATGAAAGTAATAAATCTGTCATGTATTTAGCCCTTCGAGTAAAAAAGCCCTGTTTATATTTACTAATCAAATCATTTTCCATAAAGCACTCCATAAAGAAATCAGCTCTCCAAAGTTTCCCGGTTATTAGGGCGTTTTCACAAATATCATCTCCTTGCGTACTGACAATTTCCTGCTTCGCATCTGCTGTGACATCCGATGCAATCAGTTTTACAAATAGTACATCATCTTTCGTAAAGGTTTTGAGACAAAATAATCTTGATAATAGAAATACAAGCAGGGAATTATGTTTCACTTTATAATAGTGCACGAATTTTACTCCTTCTCTTGTAAATGTAGAGTATTGTGGTGTAGAATATGATGGACGAATGTTTTGTGACTCCATAGAACTGACATACTTCCTATAGTCTGAAGGAGCAAAACACAAAACCTCTTTTAAAATGAATCTATAATTATAAGTATTAGAAATTTCATCATCTTCAATCATATCAACTATGGAGTGAAGCAACTCATAAAAATGAACATGAGTTATTTTCTCCCAAACAAAATTTAGCGTTTTCATAAATATATCTTGATAAGGCCAAAATAAAAGGAATTTAAGGGCAGAAAGGTGGGATACTTGGATATGATCTTTTAGTAGCTTTTTCTTTAGTACGTTTTCATCAACGTTATATATCAGAAATTTGAGAATTTCCACGGCTGTTCTATTTAATACAAATGCATCATCGTAAAATTTGAAAAGACGTAATGAACGAAGCAATAAATCTAATGTATCCTCTTAAGCAGTTCCTTTCCTTAATGAACATAACTCCTTCCAACTATTTTTAAAGGATACTTCTTTATCAGAAATCAAAGCAGTCATACACACATCAACAAGATATTCATCACACTTGTCATTCATAAGAGCGAAATCAAGAATTCTGTTCCACATACGTTTTTGATAGTAGAAATCACGACAAAAGTTAATTCTTTTGCTTAATTTTCCTTGACGAGTGCAGTTTTTCTTGCCTTTAGTCATCTCTCTCGACAATACACGAATATCATCAATTAGACAATAGTCAACAGCAATGTCAAAACGCTGGAGAATATCTAAACATTTATCTTCAACCAGTTCTCTGACTATTTGGAGCTTATCTAATGTTCCTTTATGGGTAAAATAAGAACTTTTGAGAATGTTAATACAATAAGAAGGTGACAAACCAAACAATTTACAATGATGGGATATCCACTTTATAATTTCAATGGTAATAAAATGTATTACATGTTTTGGCATATTACGTCTTATAAAATTAGGTAAACTCCCTATTTTATCTAAAAATTGTTGCTCTAAAATTTCCTTTAACTTCAAGACATCTTCTTGGAACTCTATATGGCGCCTTCCTGAAGAGAAATTTATCTCTAAAAATTTCTTTTTCACTTGTGGTTCGCAGCAAAATTTAGCCACAACCTTAACAGCGCAGATTTCTTCCAATTTATTAAACATCTTCAGTACAATAGTGGAAATACCTAAAAGAAAAAAAATTACAATTTATTTGCATTAGAGAAAAGCAATGTTTAAAATCATCGAAATAAGTTATTACGTATACAGGTGTAAAAGGGTCAGAATTACCCACCCCTCTCCCTTGAATTTTTAAATTTCAAATAAATTTAAAGTTCCATAAAGCTAAAATAAAAATCAATTAATTAAGACCAACAATGTTTAAAACCACTTTCTCCATCAAGTTGTCTCACACATCATCAACCCAAATTTTATATATATATATATATATATATTATATATATATAATATATATATATATATATATATATAATATATATATATATATATATATAATATATAATATATATATATATATATATATAGTATATATTAAAATATATTTTATTTTTTACAGATTTTACACCACTCAGTATATATATATATATATATATGATATATATATTATATTTAATATATATATATATATATATATATATATATATATATATATATATATATATATAAACAATTATATATATATATATATATATATATATATATATATATATATATATATATATATATATATATATTATATATTTGATTTTACTCCGGTCTTTAATGTTGCCGTGAGGCCGGATAATCTAACAGATTATTTTGGCTGAATATCTGACCAACCGGTACAGTTTTGTGTTTATGAATGATCCCAATATTTTCAAATTTCCTGTTAACACGTATTATATATAATAATATATATATATATATATAATAGTATATATATATATATATATATATATATATATAATATAATATATATTATTATATATATATATATATAATATATAATATCAGGCTTGGGTTCAAGTACAAGTAATTGTACTTGTACTTAAGTACTTTTTTTGGAGAACTTGTACTTGTACCTGTACTTGCACTATCTAAAGCCCAGTATACTTGTACTTGTACTTGCACTTGAAAATTTGCGAAGTACTTGCAAGTACTTTTGGCATTTTTAAGTTGTTTTTTTTTTCTCATTTTCCTACGTATTGATATTGTTATTATATATGTATTCTAAATAAATTTCCATTTACGAATATAATATCATTTCTGATGTTGATAAAATAATGACACATTACAAGGCTGACAATATTTATTTAATTGCTCTAGATTTAGCAGGTGTCTAACCTATTATCCCCAGAAAGTGGTTAGCATTATATATTTATTTTAATTTTTCTAATTTACTATGGAATTTTCCCGGAAATACCACTTCTTCTACTACTACTACTACCACTACTATTGCTGCTGCTACTACTACTATTGCTAATAACAATAATAATAATAATAATAATAATAATAATAATAATAATAATAATAATAATAATAATAATAATAATAATAATAATAATAAAAAAATAATAATAATAATAATAATAATAATAATAATAATAATAATAATAATAATAATAATAATAATAATAATTATAAATAATAATAATAATAATTAAGTAATAATAATAATAATAATAAAATAATAATAATAATAATAATAATAATAATAATAATAATAATAATAATAATAATAATAATAATAATAATAATTGTGCCGGTTAATCGGTAGGAGGAAGATGAACCAATGCCTAACAACTATCCGAACATTTATCCTAACCCTGAATACACATAGCAACGAAAACAATGAATACTCAGTAATACCCAGGGTTTACCAGAGGGGTGGTATATATATATATATATATATGATATATATATATATATATAAAAATATATATATATATATATATATATATATATATATATATTATATAGATTATATATATATATATATATATATATATATATATATATATGTATATTATATAATATATATATATAATTTAATTAAAATTTAAATTTTTTTATATATATATATATATATATAATATATTATATAATATATACTATATTATATTTATATATAATATAATATATATATATAATATATAAATGGCGTTATGATGTCTAAGAAAGTAACTTATATATATATATATATAATATAAAAATATATAAATATCTATTATAAAATAATATAAGCTATATATATATATATATATATATTATATATAATATAATATACTATATTTATATATAAAATATATTTATATTATATATATTAAAAAGGAAATAAATATGAAACCTTATGATAACCGATGCTTAATAATGAGAATATCTATAGCAACTTTAATAAATTATCGTAATCGATGGATATTAAAATGAATTCAAATTGAATTCAATATACAAAGTTTCGATCAACTAAATAAAATTATTAATAATAATTCGCGAAATGACCTTCAATAGGAATAAAAATTCAAATAAAAACTAAGCTATTTGAATGTTAACTACAGACGGACATAGAACATTTTTAACCATCTCCAACCACCTAAAAAAGGAAGAAGAAGAAGAAGAATAATAATAATAATAAGAAGAAGAAGAAGAAGAAGAAGAAGAAGAAGAAGAAGAAGAAGAAGAAGAAGAAGAAGAAGAAGAAGAAGAAGAATCAACTGATTCACGTGCACGATATTTAAAGGAATGCGCTCGCGCACCATACGAATATTACAATAACGAAGTTGAATTATATTTTGTTTTTTCGAACCAAACTAACAAAATGACCAATATTAATATATATTTATATATATTAAACAATATGAAGCTATATTCTATATAAAATCAAATTTGCACGTTGCATTAGTATATTTTATTAAAGACATAAATTGATTAAATATATTAGACTTTTCAATAAACTTTTTTTTTTTCACCTTTCTTAAGGGTTACCACTTCATGCGCAGGCCCGAACCTCGGTCCTAAGCGCATATGGTTGTCCGGGTAGGTTCTCTTAACATCCGAGAACCATTCTCAATATTCTGGCGCTCTGTCTTATTATAATCGAACTCATTTCCAAAGTAGTCACTTACACCGGCAGTCTATCTATGTACTGTTGTAAGCTTTTTTTAATTACTCCCATGCTTCCAATTACCACAGGGATAACCTCTGCTCTATCTATTTCATTCCACATTCCTTGTAGTGAATATTTCAATCTTTGGTATTTAATTTCCTTTTCCCTTTCATATGCAGATACTCTGCCATCCCACGGTAACCCAATTTCTATGATATATTCCTTTTTTTCTCTTTTATCTTTTACTACAATATCCGGTCTGTTATGTACTATAGGTACATCTGTGGGGATGCTATAGTCATTTAGTATTAGCGCCTGGTTATTTTCTTCTATTGTGTTTGGGTTGTGTTCCCAATATTTGGATGCTTCTATTGCTATTTTGTATTTTTCACAAATTCTAAAGTGGATTAGTTTACATATTGCATTATGTCTTTCGGTGTATTGTTGACGATGGAGAAGTGTTTCACAGCTTGATAATATATGGCTAACTGTTTCCGGATATTCTTTGCACATTCGGCATTTGTTGGATATATTCTCTTTCTCTATCTCTCTCTTGAACCAATTGGTTCGTAATGCTAAGTCTTGTGCCCCTACAATTGTTCTCTCATCTTCTTTCTTAGATTACCCCTGCATACTGCTTCTATCGATTTTTCTTTATCTATATACACCTGTTCTATATTTTTGTATTCCTTTGCAAATGCATGTTCCTTCCAATTATTTTCATGTTTTTTCCTTCTTGCTTCTCTGTGCTCATTTCTTAGGTGTTTCATCTTTTCCTTCTTTGTCATTCAATCTGTTGTTGGGTCATCATTAAGGATATCATACTTTCGTAGGTAATCTCTTTTTTTGGCTATTAAAGATGTTCTCATCGCTTTCCCTGTTTCGTGCTCCTTCACCCATGTGATGAATTTACTGTCACTTTCTTCAATATAGGTTGTTAATTCGATCACTTCCTCTCTATATATTAGTATTTATTAAATATATTTGACTTTTCAATAAACTTTTTTTTTATTTTTTGTTAACTACAGACGGACATAGAGCATTTCTAACCATCTCCAACCACCTAAAAGAAGAAGAAGAAGAAGAAGAAGAAGAAGAAGAAGAAGAAGAAGAAGAAGAAGAAGAAGAAGAAGAAGAAGAAGAAGAAGAAGAAGAAGAAGAAGAATCAACTGATTCACGTGCACGAGATTTAAAGGAATGCGCTCGCGCACCATACCAATATTACAATAACGAAGTTGAATTATATTTTGTTTTTTCGAACCAAACAAACAAACTGACCAATATTAATATATATTTATATATATATTAAACAATATCAAGCTATATTCTATATAAAATCAAATTTGCACGTTGCATTAGTATATTTTATTAAAGACATAAATTGATTAAATATATTAGACTTTTCAATAAACTTTTTTCCTATTGGAATCAGACTTGATATTTATAATATATATTACAACGAGTCGGAGACTCAATTCAAATGACTCAACCTGAATCGGACGCAATTACGTTATGGGCCTCACTCGCGGATTTTATGATATTAATTTTAAACCACTTTATTTATTATTTAATTTTGTAATGATTTTGTTGATTTATATGAACAACTTCTACATCATCAGAAAGCTAACATTTTGAGGATAAATAATATATAATTTATTTTTACTTATGGCACAATTAGAGCGACGCAATTAATTATTGAAAAAAGAATATTTCAATTTCTTTCTGAACGTAAAAATTTCACTATGAATTACTGTATGTGTTTCCCACCACGGTTTTAAACATATTAAATGATTAATTATCGGAGGTTACAATTTTGCAATGCAGTTGAATTCCGATTATTCAATGGGTTTTCCAGATATAATCGACATGTCGATAGTTTCTTAATAAATGCCTGATTATCGATTTTTATAATATATATATATATATAATATATATATAATATATATATATATATATATATATATATATATATATATATATTTTTAATATATATATATATATATATATATTATATATATATATATATATATATATATATATATATATATATATATATATATATATATATATATATATATATATATATATATTATATATATGTTATAATGATTTTTTTGATTTATATAAACAAATTATAAATCATCGTAAAGCTAATCAAGAATCAGTAATATATAACTTTTTTCCACATATGACACAATTAAATTATAAATTATAAAAAAAGTTTATCTGTTTTTTTCTAATCAGATATTTATCTACAAAATATATATATATTATATATATATATATAGTATATATATATAAATATATTATAATATAATATATTATATATGTTATATATTATATATAATATATATATATATATTATATATATATATATATATATATATATATATATATATATATATATATTTTATATGTTAAATTTTAATAGTGTTATTGCAAAAAAAATAAACAAAAAGGGGATTATGTAGCATCAATTTTGTGAGCAAATTTCAATTGCGTGTGAAAAAGATTTTTTTATGCTTCATATAGAAAAAATAGTCGTAGAAATAGATTTGAAAGCAACAGAGCCAAAATCTAACCATCAACAGCTTACGATGGCTCCTATCAAAAATCTAAACTTTTTTTCTACTGGATATTTTAAATAAAAAAATAAAATTCAGAAATTTAGAAGCTCTGCCTTTACAAACCGCAAGAATTACCAAACCTACGACAAAACAAGTAATAATAATTCTCGTAGCGTTTGAAGAAACCAAAGCAGCAAGAATGGAACGCTAAGCAAAAAGTGATATCGTTACAAAGAATCCTTGATTAGATCTTAACAGATGAAATCAAGAATCCAGAAGCTATTCCTATCTTTGGCACGACACATTTAACCGAAAATTAACTAATGATTGCGAAATGAAAAAATGGCTTTAAAATTTCCTAAATAATATCTGAAATGGGAAGAAGAGTTGTTAGTTGCCTGAAAGATATGGGAATTAGTAATCCTAAATACGTTCAGTTTTGGCCAAACCACACTAAAGTTTACAATATAAGAATGAACCAACGGAGGAAAAATTTCAAATGTTTCAGTTAACTGCCAAATAAAAAAAAGTTGCAGTTAACTCTACCGCAAAATTATTCATTTTCTAATGAGTACTAAAAGAAAAAATGTAGCTTCCATTTGATGAACAGACGCAGTTAAAAAATCATTTAAATATTACTTTAAGCTGCTATTATAAATGAATTTGGTAGTAGATGTTCTTAACGTCGTTGGCCGGAGAGCAATAAAAAATTAAGGGAAGGGTTACGACCTGAAAGCAGCTGGTTATGACAAAGTGTGAAGCTCAAGATCGATTTCGATCTTATATAGTCACAAAATTTGGCGCGAAAAAGGTTTTCAATTATGCAATTAACGAATAAATGAAATTATTTATTATTCAGAAATAAATTACGAATATTACATAAAAAGGGATGTACTATAATTAACTGTTAATTAATGAGAGAATATTACCTTAAGGGAAACGCGAAACCAAAGAAAAAAGGCATCAAACTTGTCTGTCGACATATGATGTTAAATATCCTGTTGCAAACATGATAGCTAATATTCCTCATAGGAAATTAAAAAAGAAATATTATTAGTAAGTAGACACTAGTATAGTAATTTTATGTATGAGAAGATGCAGAGAAAACTTCTGATCAAAATGGTATCAAACTCCAAACTGTAAACGACAGAAAACCCTAAAAAATATCGAAACTTTATTTTGAGAAATTTGATGACCTTTGACATGTTGTTTCAACTTAAATAGGTCCATTTTAATGTAAGAAACTTTACAGAGACATAGAAATAGAATCACATAAATACCCTCTTTTTTCTCCTCCCCAAAAAGTAACGCAAGTTATTATGGAAGCTACAATTGATTTGATTAAAAATATCGAAAAGTAATGAGTAAATTTGGAAATCGAAGTCTAACAAAAAATGAGCTAACTTGTAGCAATTATAAAAAATCCAAACTGCTAGATCATGGCAATTTCGCAAATGTTTACAGTGGTAATTACTCTTTGTTTTATTCGGTGACTGTGTTAAAATTTTAAATCACTCATGAAAGATATATATAGTGAAAACCAGTGCTAGAATTTTTGCTGGAACACGAATTCTAAGCCAAATATGACAGTATATATATAGTTATATATTAGGTATATATGATATATATATATATATAGTATATATATTATAATAGTATATATATATATAATATAAATATATATATATATATATATATATATATATATATATATATAATATATAATATATATATATATATATATATATATTATATAATATAATATATATAATATTATATATATATATATATATATCACAAGAAACATATGACATAGAGAGTCCAGGAGTTGACCTATCAGATGCATTGGATCAAACGAAAGGATTGTTTAAAGAGTATTCAAGAAGAAGTCGACATAAAAATCTTACTACATGCCCTTAACGCCAAAGACAGAGGTGCAGATACACTACTAGTGTTTGCACAAGACAGATATTTTAGTTTTGCTAGTGAGACGCTATCCAAGACTTCCGGAACACACATTCTTTGAGCCAACATCAGGCGAGGCAATATCAATACAAAACATATTTGTATCACTCGGAGCACCAAACGCTTCAGCATTGCCTGGATTTCACGCAATATCAGATTGTAACTCCACCAGAAGTTTGTCTGGGAAGGGAAAAGTTATCATATTGAAAATCATTTATTTCATTGAGTGAAGAACTTATTGCCTTGCAGAAGCTTGGTACCAGTGACTCAGTACCTGAGGATATTGTGTATCAGCTGGAAGCATTTATTTGAACCAACCCTTTGGTCTTCCATGGGTCATTTTTGCCCACGATCGTGCGTATTCATTTGGGCAACGCCTAATGTTTTTGGCAAATTTGGCAACCACTATTTTTTCGGCAACTCCTAAATTTTTGGCAACCGCATTCGAAGAAGGTTTCGGCCTAAGCGGTTTGCGTAAGCAACCGTTGTCCGTAATTGCCCCCTATTTTACGCCCCCTTAATATTTTTTTCGACCATGGGTCAATTTTGCCCACGGTAATTTTTTGATCTTCCTTTAGGGGCTTAGCACTATTTTTTGATATGTTTTAACCTTTTTTGTCCTTCCCCTTTGCTCCAAAGCTTGACAGATACCATGGGTTAATTTTGACCCACGTTAATTTTTTGTCCTTCATGGGTCAATTTTGACCCACGGTAATTTATTGTCCTTCCTTTAGGGAGCTTAGCCTTTTTTGATGTCTTAACCTTGTTTTGCCCATGATATTTCGGCCTTGAACTTGCCATATACCATGGGTCATTTTTTGCCCACGCTAATTTTTTTACCCCCATGACTCGTCGGCCCACCCGTCACATAATTTCGTTCCTAATTGAACGTATGGTATGGATCTATCCTAACTGAACACCTACACACACTATACACACACACACAGTCACACAGATTTACACCAACACACACCAACACACACACACCACACTATAACACTTATACACACATTCACTATGGACACTTATACACACATTCAATATGACACTTACACACATTTACCCATAGACACGTACATTTACACTTATACACCACACGTACAACAGACCACTACTGCCAACCCTTTTTGATCGTCCATGGTCAATTTTGACCCCGGTAATTTTTTGTCTTCCTTTAGGGATTTAGCCCTTTTTTGATGTCTTACACTTGTTTGCACACATGATCGAATTTCGCCCTTTTGACCTTTGCATATGTTACCATGGGGCAATTTCTGACCCACGCCAACTTGATGGCTTTGATGGTTCCCAAATCACCGTAAGAAGTACCTAGGGATGTTCTATTGAGTTCTTAAAATGAGTATTGGAGTGAGTTGCCAGGTGAGTTGCCAGTGAGTGCCAATGAAGTGCCAATGAGTGCCAAGTGGTGCCAAGTGAGTGCCAAGTGATGTGCCACATAGTGGCCGAAGTGGAGTGCCCACATAGTGGCACTGAGTGCCGACCTTTTTTCAAACGCCTTTTCTAGGCCTCCTGAGCCTAGAATAGCCCTCCAAATATGGGTGTCTACCCCTAGGTAATAAAGTATGAGGAATCGATTGGTGTATATTACAAGTTGCAAGAATGCTTCCTACTATGAGTTAGTATTTTTTTATAACACTTATAGCATGAACACTCGCCATAGACACTTCACTAACCATATACACTTACAGCTCCACGCAAGTACACTTTACTACTTACACTCACACACTCGAGCTCAATTTTGTTGCCTCAATCTTTGATGACTCCATCTTTGATGAAGTCCATTCTTTGATAACCCACCTATATTGATGATTTCATCTTTGATGAAATCACCTTTGATGGCTCAACCTGACCTATCCTACATCAAAGAACAGAGTAGGTATTAAATGGTCTGACCTAATGTTTATAAGCTGATCAACCCAGGAACGCCAGCCATGGATCTGCTCGCGGTAAGGTCCGCACGAACCCGCACCCGCAGGTGCGACCCGCCGCGGCGAATGAAAAAATATATATACCTATAAGTCATGTCAATTTTTATTTCATACTTAAAAATTTCAAAGAATTTCTTTTCATATATACTATGAGTCATTCATTTTTATTTAATACTTAAACATTTTTTATTAAAAACAATTTTTTCTTTCGCTAAAACTGTAACTCATTACAGAACTATTATTTAACACATATATTTTATTAATATTTTTTTTCTATTTTTACTTTTTAGTTTTAATACTTTTTAATTTATAAATTTTTTAAAAATTGTATGTAAGAAGAAAAAAACCAGAGTGTCTGAAAAATAAACATTTTTATTTTTACTACAACTGTACGAAATTTTATTAAAAAACATTAACATTACATAACTTACAGCAGTAAATCAGTAAATCATAGAGGTGTTACATAGCAACAGGGAAGGGATTAGTATGCTTTTGTTTTTACTGCTTTACTGCTTTAACTCGTGTTTTACTGCTTTAACTCATGTTTTACTGTTTTAACTCATATGTTTTACTGCTTTAACTCATATATTTATTAACATTACATACCTAAAAGCAGTAAATCAGTCAAATCCAATGAGGTGTTAACTAACACCAAGAGGGGATTAGTATGCTTTTTGTTTTACTGCTTTTACTTGCTTTAAACATCATGTTTACTGCTTAAAAAACCTCATGTTTACTGCTTTAAACTCCATATGTTTCTAAACTGCTTTAAACTCAATATATTATTACGTTACATACCTTAAAGCAGTAAATCAGTAAAATCAATAGGGGTGTTACCTAACACCAAGGGGGGATTAGTATACTTTTGTTTTAAACTGCTTTACTGCTTTAACTTCAGTTTTAACTGCTTAAAAAACTCAATTTTTAAACTTGTTTCAAACTCAGTGTTTGGCAGATTTAAACCCAAATATTTATTAATCATTTTACATACCTTAAAAGCAGTAAATCAAGTCAATCAATAGAGGTGTTACCTAAGGGATTAGTAAGGCTTTTTTGTTTTATCTGCTTTTAACATCCTGCTTAACTGCTTTAAAACTCTCTGCTTTGCTGCTTTAACTCTCTGCTTTATCTGTTTAACATCTCTGCTTACCTGCTTTAACTCACTGTTTTTAAACTGCTTTAACTCATATATCTTTTAACATTATGTTTTTACTATAAATTAATAACTTTTTAACTCTTTGTTTATTATTTTTATTTATTTTTGTTTTTTTTTATCTATTTTATTATTTATTTTTATTTTTATGTAATTTCCAGGAAAATAATACATACTTCAGGCCTATTGTTATTATTATTTAGAATACACACATACACCCGCACACAACACACACACACACACACACCACAACACACACACATATTTATAACACACATTCACTATGACACTTATACAGACATTCACTATGACAATTACATTTACCCATAGACACTAACATTTACACTTATACACTAATCGGATCACAACACACACACACACTTACACATTATACACACATTCACTATGATACTTATACACACATTCACTTATGACACTTACACCTTTATCCATAGAACACTTAAACATTTACACCTTACACTCCACACACAGATTTACTTACACTCACACGATTTACTTACACACACACCACAGATTTACTTACACAACAGATTTACTTACACTCGCACACAGATTTACACACGACGACACACACACACACACACATACCACACGCCACGCACCTCACTTACACATATAAACGTATAATTTATTAGAAAAACATTTTATGTTTTAATTAAAACGTACATTTATAATTACTCATTCAATATAACTAAAATTATTTCAAAAGTTTCTTAAAACTTCTATAATAAATCAATCATTATCTTGAACAAAGAGATTTTATTATTAACTGTTAATACTTTTTTGTTTATAAATTTTATAAACTATCAGTTTTAAAATAACTTTTACTAAAAATTTATGAAATTTTATTAAAACATATATTTTACGTACCTTAAAGCAATAAATCAGTAAATCAGTAAGGTCAGCCCTTAGCACCCCTCTACACCAAGCTATGCCACGTTTTGTTCTATTGACTTACTGCTTACATCATCTTTAGCCATGTAATAAGTATAAAATAACAAAATAAGTTCTTCTCTGCTAACATAACATGTATTTATTAAAATCATTCTAAAGTTCTTATTTAAAAAAAATAACAATTATTCACTTACATTTATATTATCCGCTCGATGAAAAATTTTTTTTCCCCAAAAAAAACAAAAAACTTAAATTTTTTTTGCTAAAATTTTATCATATTTATCTTTAAAAAATAAAAAAAATTTTGTTCCAGGATGTTTTGTTTTTCCCCCTTTATTATTATTATCTATGTACATTAACAATCCATCACGAGAAAACACAACAACCCGCACTCCTTACAGATACGAAACTGACTTCTCTCTGTAAAATGTGTTGAAATAACACTTTAAGGTCTAAATTTAGGAATAATCCTTTTGTATCCCGGGGCGATTTAGGCCTAATTTCCGGTCAAAATATATTTCAAAACTGACCTTTCTGTAAAGCCGTCTGTATATAAAAAAGGTTAGCCTAAATTTAGGCCTAAATTTAGGATAAGTCTTTTTGTATCCCGGTGATTTAAGCCTAATACCAGGTCAAGAGGTAATTCCAGTATGACCAAGAATCAATTGTTTATTATTATTATTTTTATAAATATATTTCAAACTGAAACATGCTGGATCGGTAAAGATCCTTTAAGCAGGTAAAAGGAAATGTTTTCCTTACTTGTGATTAGGTCGGAGTAATACTGTATCTCTTAATGACCTCGTAATGTGATTTGGTCGACGAATATTTTATCGTCTTTGAAAATTACTTTGTTCTTTAAAACTTGTATTTGAGCAAGAGTGTGTGTTTTAATTAATCTTTTAGACCCATAACTCATTTTAAATCATAGTCATTTTAGCTTGTTAAGCGGTGCACAAGTTATCATGATTTGTATTAAAAGTGTTTTATTTTTACTAAGTGTATATCTTATTTATAATAAATACTTACATTGAGAGGAATAATTAAAAATTTCCTTAGAAGAGATAATAATTAATTCACTAGTTTATAAGCTAACCACCAGGGCACAGCATGAGCCCCACCCGCAAAAGCAGCCAACCCCGCACCCGCCGCGTCCCCGCCGCGTCCCCGCCCGCCGCGTGCGCCCGCAGGCGCAATATTTTCCGCGTGTACTCGCCCGTCGCGTGCGCCCGCAGGCTCAATATTCCCTCGCGAATTATTATTTAGAACACACATCAACACACACAAACACATACACAAACACACACACACACACACGCTTCCCACTTCACTTACACAAATAACGTATAATTTATTAAAAACATTTTAGTTTTAATTTTATTATTATACTTAGTGTTATTTACTTTCATGCCTATTGTTTTTCCATTGTAGAACACACATGCACAGAAACACGTTCTGTCACACATACACACACACACACACACCCACACCACACGCACACTCACTTTACACATATAACGGATAATTTATTAAAACATTTTATTTTTAATTATTAATTAGTCTTATTTACTTCATGCCTATTGTTTATTATTATTAGAAGCACACATACACACACACACACGCACAACACAAACACCCACACATACACACTTACACTTACGCAACCACCCACTCGATATTTTGATGCCTCAACTTTGATTTGATGCCTTAGTTTTTGTTGCCTCAACTTTGATGCCTGAGTTTTGATGCTCAACTTTAAATAACTTAGGCTTTGGGTAACCTCAGCTGTGGTGGTTCATCTTTGATGACTGCATCTTTGATGGCGTCCATTCTTTGATAACGCATCTATATGATGATTCATCTTATAGCAGTTACACTTACCATAGACACTTACACCTTACACTTACACACATACACTATATCTCTTATTTCACACATAGACACTTACGCTCACCCATAGAACACTTACACTCACACACACATATATATATAATTTATATATTACTATATAGATATATATTATTTTATATATATATATATATATATATATATATATATATAATATATATATATACCTATATATATAAATATCGGGAACGCGGAAAATAATTTGCGCCTGCGGGCGCACGCGACGGGCGAGTACGCGGAAATAATTGCCCGCCTGCGGGCGCACGCGGCGGGCGGGGACGCCGGCGGGGACGCGGCGGAACGCACCAGCGGGTGCGGGGTTGGCTGCCCTTGCGGGTGGGGCTCATGCTGAGCCCTGGTGGTTAGCTTTATAAATCTAGTGAATTAATTATTATCTATTCTGTGAAATTAATAATTATTCCTCAATGTAAGTATTTATTATAAATATGATATACACTTAGTAAAATAAAACACTTTTAATACAAATCAGTTAACTTGTGCACCGCTTAACAGCTAAATGAACTATGATTTTAAAATGAGTTTGGGTCTAAAAGATAATAAAACACACACCTGCTCATATACAAGTTTAAAGAACAAAGGTTAATTTCAAAAGACGAGTAAAATGAATTCTCGTACATCACATACCGAGGTATATAGAGGATAAGGATTAACTGCCCGACCTAATCACGAAGTAAGGAAACATTTTCCTTTTTACCTGCTTAAAAGATCTTACCGATCACGCAATGTTTTCAGGTTTGAAATATATTTTATAAAAAATAATATATAAAAGATTCTTGTCTATACTGGAATTAAATTTTGACCTGGTATTAGGGCTTAAATCAGCATGGGATACAAAAGGGCTTATCCTAAATTTAGGCCTAAGTTTAGGTTTAACGTTTTATAGCTCGAAATTTAACAAAAAATAGTCAGTCTGCCATTTATTTGACCTGGAATTAGGCTTTAAATCGCCCCGGAATACAAAAAGGATTATCCTAAATTTAGACCTAAGTAGTTATTTTCAACACATTTTACAGAAGAGGTCAGTTTCCGTATCTGTAAGCAGTGCGGGTTGTTGTGTTTTCTCGTGATGGATGGTCAATGTACATAGATAATAATAATATAAGAAAATCCGAATTATTTAAAAAACTTTGAAAATATTTTTAGTTGACATCGAGCGAATAATATAAAATGTAAGTGAATAATTGTTATTTTAAAATTAAGAACTTAGAAAGATTTAATAAAATACATGTTATGTTAGCAAGAGAAGAACTTATTTTTGTTATTTTTATACTTTAATTAAATGGCTAAAGATGATGTAAAGCAGTTAAGTCAATAGAACAAACGTGGCATTAGCTTGGTGTAGAGGGGTGCTAGGGGCTGACCTTTACTGATTTACTGATTTATTGCTTTAAGGTACGTAAAATATATGTTTTTAATAAAATTTCATAAAATTTTAGTAAAAGTTATTTTAAAACTTGATAGTTATAAAATTTATAAACAAAAAAGTATTAACAGTTAATAATAAATTCTTTGTTCAAAGGAAATTTTTTTTCTTTAAAGAAGATTTTAAATGATCGATAGATACTTTTAGTTATATTTGAATGAGTAATATAAATGTACGTGTTTAATTAAAACATAAAATGTTTTAATAAATTAAACGTTATATGTGTAAGTGAGTGTGCGTGGGTGTGTGTGTGTGTGTGTGTGTGTGTGTGTGTGTGTGTGTAAATCTGTGTGCGAGTGTAAGAAAATCTGTGTGTGTAAGTAAATCTGTGTGTGAGTGTAAGTAAATCTGTGTGAGTGTAAGTAAATCTGTGTGTGAGAGTAAGTGTAAATGTAAGTGTCTATGGGTAAATGTAAGTGTCATAGTGAATGTGTGTATAAGTGTCATAGTGAATGTGTGTATAAGTGTAAGTGTGTGTGTGTGTGTGTGTGTGTGTGACCGCATGTGTATAAGTGTAAATGTAAGTGTCTATGGGTAAATGTAAGTGTCATAGTGAATGTGTGTATAAGTGTCATAGTGAATGTGTGTATAAGTGTAAGTGTGTGTGTGTGTGTGTGTGTGTGTGTGTGTGTGTGTGTGTGTGTGTGTTATGTGTGTTTCTAAATAATAATAACAATAGGCATGAAGTAAATAACAATAAGTATAATAAAAAAAAAAATAAAAATAAAAATAATAAAAATAATAAAAAAAAATAATAAAAATAAATAAAAATAATAATAAAATAAATAAAAAGTATTAAAACAAAAAAAAAAAACATAATGTTAATAAATATATGAGTTAAAGCAGTAAAACAAATATGAGTTAAAGCAGTAAAGTAGGTGTTTTATGTGTTAAAGCAGAGAGTTAAAAGCAGCAAAGCAGAGAGTTAAAGCAGTAAACGCATGTGAGTTAAAGCAGTATCAAAACAAAAGCATACTAACCCCTTAGGTAACACCTCTATTGATTTAATGACTGATTAACTGCTTTAAGGTATGTAATGTTAATAAATATATGAAGTTAAAGTGCAAAAACATGTGAGTTAAAAAAGTAAAACATGAGTTAAAGCAGTCATGAGTTTAAAGCAGTAAGCAGTAAACAAAAGCATACTAACCCCCCTTGGTGTTAGGTCACACCTCTATTGATTTACTGATTAACTGCTTTAAGGTATGTAATGTTAATAAATATATGAGTTAAAGCAGTAAAACATATGAGTTAAAGCAGTAAAACATGAGTTAAAGCAGTAAAACATGAGTTAAAGCAGTAAAGCAGTAAACAAAAGCTACTAATCCCCTCTTGGTTTAGGTAACGACCCTCTATTGATTTACTGATTTAACAGCTTTAAGGTAATGTAATGTTTTAAGTAAAACATATGAGTTAAAAGCAGTAAAACATATGAGTTAAAAACAGTAAAAACATAAGTTAAAGCAGTAAAACAATGAGTTAAAAGCAGTAAAGCAGTAAAACAATATAGCATTTGCAATCCTTTAGGTGTTAGGTAACACCTTTATTGATTACTGATTTACTGCTTTAAGGTTAGTAATGTTAATTGTTCTTTAATAAAATTTCGTAGCAGTTTGTAGTAAAATAGAATGTTATTTATTCAGACACTACTGGTTTTTTTTCTTCTTAGCATACAATTTTTAAAATTTATAAAATTAAAAAGTATTAAAGTAAAAAGTATTAAAGTAAAAATAATGTTAAAATATATGTGTTAAATCATAGGTCTGTAATGAGTTACAGTTTTAGGTTTGCCCCGAAAATGTTTTTAATAAAAAATGTTTAAGTAATGAAATAAAAATGAATGACTCCTAGTATATTTGAAAAGAAATTCTTTAAATGTTTTTAAGTAATGGAAATAAAAATGAATGACTTATAGTAAATATATTTTTCATTCGCGCGGCGGGTCGCACCTGCGGTTGCGGGTTCGTGGGACTTCACGCGGAGAGATCATGCTGCGTCCTGGTGATCAGCTTATAACTAGGGTAGATATTAATACTACTCTGTCTTTGATAGCCCTAGGGGTTAGAATGAGCCCATCAAGGTAGAATTTCATCCAAAGATCGAATCATCAATATAGGTGGTAATGAAAAGAATGACTTTCAATCAAAGATGAGATTTTTCTCATCAAAGATGAGGCAATGGAGCTTCGAGTGGTGTGAGTGCCAAGTGAGTGCCAAATGAGTGCCAAAGTGGTGCCCATGAGTGCCAAGTGAGTGCACTGGGTTGCCCCCCAAAGTGAGTGCCACATAGTCCCAACTGAGTGCCACTTTTTAGCCTTTTCACTCTCCCCTGCGTTTAGGGTTCTTGGTTATAAAGTATGAGAATGAATGAGTGCATAGTACAATTTGGTTAAACATGCTTCCAACAGAGAATTAGAATTTTTGAACACTTATAGCATGAAGTATCTAGAGCTACCACTTTTGAGACAGTGAACGCCGCAAACGTTTTCAGAGTCCGCGTCCGCAGGATCAGCCCCTACGCGCGGCCGGGGGGGCGTGCGCCGAGGGGCTTTCCCAGCCGCCGAGGGGTGCGCCGCAGCGCAATATTTCCGCGTAAACGCCGCCGCGTGCGCCCCGCAGGCGCCATATCCCCGCGTACCCGCCGCAGCGTGCGTCCGCAGACGCAAAATTCCCGCGCAAACAAAAAAAATTTGAAATCAACTTGGGTTTTCAAAGAAGTTCTTTTCAAATATACTATGAGTCATTCATTTTAACTACAATTGTAACGAAATTTATTAAAAACATATACTTTACATACCTTAAAGCAGTAAATCAGTATAATTCAGTAGAGGTTTTATTACCTAACACCTAGGGATTAGTATGCTTTTGTTTTACT
The DNA here is from genome assembly GCA_015478945.1 of Trachelipus rathkii. NCBI lineage: Eukaryota > Metazoa > Arthropoda > Malacostraca > Isopoda > Trachelipodidae > Trachelipus > Trachelipus rathkii. The sequence continues at coordinate 49,770 of JABUQX010054974.1, forward strand.
GCTTACTGCTTTAACTCTTTGCTTTGACTGCTTTAACTCTCTGCTTTACTGCTTTTAACTCTCTGCTTTACTGATTTAACTATCTAACATACATACCTTAAAGCAGTAAAGCCGTAAAGCTAAAGCAGTAAGCAGAGAGTTAAAGCAGTAAAGCAGTAAAACAAAAGCATACTAATCCGCCTTAGGTGTTAGGTAATAACACCACTATACTAATTTACTGATTTAAGGTATGTAAGTTATTGTTTTTTAATAAATTTCGTACAATTGTAGTATAAAAAATGAATGACTCATAGTATATTTGAAGAGAAATTCCTTTAAATAGTTTACATTGATATCATATTTTTTCGTTCGCTATGCGGGTAATATCTGCGTCTGCGGACCACGCGGCGGCGGTACGCGCGGAATAATGGCGCCTGCGGGCGCGTGCGGCGGCCGGTTACGCGGAAATATTGCGCCTGCGGCGCACGCGGCGCGGCGGTTTCGCGGAGGGGCTGATGACCTGCGGACGCGGACTCTGAAACGTTTGTGGTCACTGTTTCAAATTTAGCTCTTTAATATATATTCTGCCATGCTATAAGTGTTAGAAAAATACTAATTCATAGTAGGAAGCATTCTAGCAGATTGTAATATACACCATTCGATTCCTCATACCTTATTACATAGTGGGTAGAACACCCCATATAGGGCTAATTCTAGGCTAGGGGAGGCAGAAAAGGGTTGAAAAAAGTGGCACTCAGTTGGCACTCAATTGGCACTCACTTGGCACTATGTGGCACTCACTTGGCACTCATTGGCACTCACTTGGCACTCATTGGCACTCATTGGCACTCACTTGGCACTCACCTTGCACTCATCTAATACTCATAGAATAATCATAGAACACTAATAGAACATCACTAGATACTCCTTACGGTGATTGGGAGCCATCAAAGTTGAACCATCAATATAGGCACCATCAAAGATGAACCGCTAAAGATGACGTCATCAAAGATGAGTCATCAATGTATGTGTGTGTGTGTGTGTTTGTGTGTGTGTGTGTGTGTGTATAAGTAGCCTAGCAGGTGTGTGTGTGTGTGTGTGTGTGTGTGTGTGTGTGTGTGGTGTGTGTGTGTGGGTGAAAATTGTACCGTAGAATACACAAGGGTTGGCCAAAAATTAGGGTGGGCCAAAATTGACCCATGGAAGACCAAAGGGTTGGTCGAAAAAATTAGGGTTCTCAAAAAATAGGGTTCTCAAAAAATAGGGTTCTCAAAAAATTAGGGTGATCTTCAAAATTCGACGCCAATGGTATCTGGCAAGGCAAATGCCGATATTCATGGTCAAACAATGTTAGCATCAAAAAAGGGCTAAGTCCCTAAAGGAAGGACAAAAAATTACCGTGGGTCAAAATTGACCCATGGTATCTGGCAAGGTCAAGGTCGAAATATCATGGTCAAACAAGGTAAAGACATCAAAAAATTAGGGCTAAGCCCCTAAAGGGTGGCCAAAATAGGTGGGCCAAATTGAACCCATGGAAGACCAGAAGGTGGTCCGAAATTAGGGTGGCATCAAATTGACCATCGGAAGACCAAAGGGTTGGTCGAAAAATTAGGGTGGGCCAAATTGACCCATGGAAGACCCAAAGGTTTGGTCGAAAAAATTAGGGGTGGGGTAACGTACAACGGTTGCTGACGCACCGTTTGGCGGCAACCCTTCTTCGATAGGGTTGCAAAAAATATAGGGTTGCAAAAAAATATTTAGGGTTCTCAAAAAAATAGGGTTCTCGAAAAAATTAGGTTCTCAAAATTAGGATTCTTAAAAAATTAGGGTCTCGAAAAAATAGGGTTATTCAAAAAGGTCAAGACAAAAAAGTAAAGGCCAAAAAAGGTCAAGGGTCAAAAGGTCAAGGGCAGGTAAAAAATTTGAGGCTCCAAAAATGCCGGTCAAGGTTATCTGGCAAGGTCAAGGTAGAAATATCATGGTCAACAAGTAAAGACATCAAAAAATAGGGTTAAGCCCTAAAGGGTGGCCAAAATTAGGGTGGGCAAAATTGACCCATGGAAGACCAAAGGGTTGGTCGAAAAATTAGGGTGGGCCAAAATTGACCCATGGAAGACCAAAGGGTTGGTCGAAAATTAGGGTGGGCCAAAATTGACCCATGGAAGACCAAAGGGTTGGTCGAAAAAATTAGGGTGGGGTACGTACAACGGTTGCTGACGCAACTAGGGTTCTCAAACCCTTCTTCGAAGGGTTGACAGAAAATTAGGGTTTGCCAAAAAATTAGGGTTCTCAAAAAATAGGGTTCTCAAAAAATTAGGGTTCTCAAAAAATTAGGGTTCTCAAAAAAATTAGCGTTCTCAAAAAAGGTCAAGACCAAAAAAGGTAAAGGCCAAAAAAGGTCAAGGGTCAAAAAGGTCAAGGGCAGGTAAAAATTTGGGCTAAAAAAATGCGGTTTGCCCAAATTTTAGGGTGGGGTAAAAGAGGTCAAAAAAGGTCAAGGTCAGGTGGGGTAAAAGCGACCGTAGTCCAATATGGCCCTGGTACTACTAATATCAATACAAAACATATTTGTATCGATTGGAGCACTAAAATTTTCAGCATTGCCCGGATTTCAAGCATTACCAGGTTGTGGCTCCACCGGAATTTTGCTTGGGAAGGGAAAGCTATCATATTATAAATCATTTATTTCAGAGAATAGAGAACTTTCTGCCTTGCAGAAGCTTGGTACCATAGACTTTTACAGCCATTGTTCAAAAAAACTAAAGATATTACAGTTCAAAGACTAACTTAATATATCACTCCTAAAAGAGATACATAAAATTATCCATAACAATGCCTGCCACTTCTTGCTTGTAAATTTTAACTCAAACCAAGCAAGGCGCGAGGCAAATCGAATTAATTTACGAAATAATACTTACATAAACACTTCCTTCTGTAGACTAAAAAAAAAGCCAACAATGTGTCAGTTACAAAGCAGCTATACTTTAAATTCAATGCCGCAAGACATTAAAACCGAAAACTCTACTAAATCTTTTTCTAGAAAAATAAAAACTTATTATCTAAATAAATATTAAAAAATAACAAGCTCAGCGATTCAACTTTTATAAAATCTAGCTATTATTATTATTATTATTATCTATTCTATATCATATTAATTTTAAACATGCAAAAAAACGTTCCAAATTCGTATCGATTTGTTAAATGATGTGGAGCAACATATTTTTGAAACTACCATCCTTTCGCCATTACGGTCCGGCCACATTTTGATTTCCTATATTCTTAATGAAAAGTTGTTATTAATAAATTATTTTTTACTTTTGCTTTTTTATCTATATCCTATTAAAAATAAACAGCACGAAAAACGTAACGGTTTTCACTACAATTTTGTCATTATGAGTTTTTTCGGCTTGGTTTCCTCGGGCGAGCGAAGCGAGCTCTCTGCGCGTGCGTAGCACGTGCTCAGGGACAAGTCTTGCTCCATTAGGAGCAAGCCAAAGGCTTGTTATTGTTATTATATTATTATTATTATTATTATTATTATTATTATTATTATTATTATTATTATTATTATTATTATTATTATTATTATTATTATTATTATTATTATTATTCGACTATCAGCTTATAATTACACCAATCATTTTCCATATCAAAATAATAATCACATTTACCTTGGTTGTTGTTACCTTCGTATAACTACTCTTAAAAAATTGTTAGCATTGTTAGGTAGAATATTATCTTAAAGTACTACAATTCATAGTTACTACTATAACTATGGTTATTATAATTATTGTTACTAGTAGTAGTCTTATAATTAGTTACCTTCTTCTTCTTCTTCTTCTTCTTCTTCTTCTTCTTCTTCTTCTTCTTCTTCTTCTTCTTCTTCTTCTTCTTCTTCTTCTTCTTCTTCTTCTTCTTCTTCTTCTTCTTCTTCTTCTTCTTCTTCTTCTTCTTCTTCTTCTTCTTATTATTATTATTATTATTATTATTATTATTATTATTATTATTATTATTATTATTATTATTATTATTATTATTATTATTATTATTATTATTATTATTATTATTATTATTATTATTATTTTCTTTATTATTAATATTATTATTATTATTATTATTATTATTATTATTATTATTATTATTATTATTATTATTATTATTATTATTATTATTATTAATTATTATTATTATTATTATTGATATTATTATTATTATTATTATTTATTAATCAAAATTTGAAGTAATATTATTATTATTATAATTAATATTTATTATATTCTTGTTATATTTTAATTTATAAAAATAAAATTATTATTTTCTTTAATTAATTATGATAATTTACTATTATTTTATTAATTAATTATATTATTATATTATATATTATTTATTTTTATAATTTTCTCTAAAGATTATTTTTAATGAAAATTATTATTATATTATTATTAATTAATTTTATTATATTATATTATTATTATTACTAATTTTATTATTTTTATTGTTTAATCATTTTTTATTATAATCATTAATATAATTATATTATTTTATTATTATTATTATTTTATTATTATTATTATTATTATTATTTATTATTATTTTATTATATTATTATTTATTAATTATTATTATTATTATTATTATATATTATTTTGTTATTATTATTATTATTATTTTTTATTATTATTGTTTATTATTATTAGTTCATGTCATTACTTATTTATTATCCAATTATATATTATCTATATATTATTGCTATTATTGTTATAATTATTATATTATATTATGATATTTTATTATTGATTATTATTATTACTATAATTATATTATTTGTTTTTCAGATCTCGTTTAATTATAATTAAATCATTATTATGTATCCTATTAAACTTACTATTATTATCATGTATTGTTTGTTATTTTTTCACATTAACTGTTTCATTATTATTTTCATCACATTGTTGAAGACTTGTCCAGATTATGTGTTACAAATTATCTAATTATTGCGCGTGTTCTAATTGTATCAAAATTGGTTTTGGGATTACATTAAGCTGCAATCCTTAAATCCAATTTCTTAAATTTCAACCATAATATGGTATTTATTCGATTTGGACGGCGCTCAAACTCACACATACAGTTAGTGTTGCATTTACAGGTCCCCGACTTATCAAGAATGTGAGTTTGCAATTTGGAATTTGTAGTTAATAGTCAAATCTACATACCTAAATATTACAACTGCACCTAAAGTTCAAAATTTATCA
>JABUQX010054975.1:0-10000 GCA_015478945.1 Trachelipus rathkii
ATATATATATATATATATATATATATATATATATATATTGATTTTGGACAGAATTTTTTCAGAAAATATGTGGAGTCCTATTCTATACCTTTACCTCCAATCCTTTCTTAAATGTTGCAATGGAGTCGCACTCGGAAACATCCTGTGGCAAACCATTCCAAAATTTAACAACTATGGTTTCGTATCATATCTGTCGGCTATAGTCTATAAAGTAGGCTATGCCTTTAAGTGCGATGAAATTAAATTCTGGGCATTTGGGGTATAAGAAAAGCCTATGGGATTTTCTAAACTTGAGAGGCTGTAACTTTTTTCCTTAAAGATGTAAGTCATTTTTTTTTTTTTTATACTTCATTACTTTTGGTAATAGTTGAGTTTAACAGATTCTTAAAAAATCGATTTTTTAGAAAAATCAATCGATTTGCTGTTATACCTATGAAACACTGTTGTCAAATTTAATTTTCGGCAGCATTAAAACACCAAAGCCTATGACAAAGCCATGCTTAAACCGCTACTAATGATATCTAATAGCCTAACAACACAATTTTATTTCATAAAAGTGAAAAGAAAACTTGTTTTGCAATAAAAAGCTTCACAGCAAATCATAATTATTTATTTAAATCAATGTAACCTGTCCTAACTTATTATTATATATATATATATTATTATTTTTATATATATATATATATATATATATATATATATATATATATATATATATATATATATATATATGTCTACAATTCATAAAGGCCAGGAGAGTTACCCTAGTGCTATTAGACTTACGGAAAACTACCATCAGATTAGAATCAGCTGCACAAAGTTTCATTATAGCGTTAAGTCGTTTATGAATCAGGTACGCCAATTTGTTGACTCTGGGCAGATCGCAGGATATCAAATGTCTCGGCCTTCAGGTGGACGACAGGGATTGTCCCCTCCAAAACCCCCCATTGGCCGAGCCCCAAAAATTGAAGTTCAAGGAAACATATAATTCCATTAGGGGGCTTATCCAATGGGGGACAGAGGGGGACGAATTCCCCGTCAGTCTGCACCTAGAGGCCGAGAGACCCGACTCCTGATATCTATGCAGTTCTACTTGGTATTCGTTAGTTTTAAATCATAAAACTACTTTACATATAAGCTTTGCCCGCTGATTCCAAATGTGTAATTTATTTTTCATAAGTTTTATACACAGTATTTTTTTTACATTCTGGTAATAAGCTTTATACGCTGATTCAAAATATGTAATTGGTTTTTCTGTAAGTGTCATACTATATATATATATATATATATATATATATATATATATATATATATATATATAAATATATATATATATATATATATATATATATATATATATATATATATATTATATGGAGCATACATTTACTTTGTGGCCAGTACTCATATCTCAAAAACTACACTACAGAGCAAAAGGAATACATTGCTGGAATCCTGGCAAAATTTTATTATGAAACTGTAAAAAAAAAAAGGTTCAAAATTACAATAGCTACAGCGAAAAGGAACACATTTTTGGAATCCTTGTAAAATTTTAGTTAGGAAAATGTAAAAAAAAAAAAAAATAAATAAAATAATTATTGGCCTTTTTTATATAGTAAATAGTATATATATATATTATTTTTAAAGTTATTATATTGCAATGTAGGGCTCGGGAGCGACGGGGAACACAGGGGGACGTTTTCCATACCCCATAGGGGAGGGGCGAAGGAACCCCCGCGACACCCAAATACCAAAGACTCCTGCCATCGCGGTATACCCTTGGGGTATTTCTTAGTAAAAAAACAAATTTAATAGAAAGTCTATTTATTTTAACGAGTAACCAATAAAAGGTCTCTAAATAGGCTCTCTAATCATATTACTATAATTATTAACTATTTTTTTTTTTTTTTTTTTTTTTTACATTTTCCTATCTAAAATTTTACCAGGATTCCAAAAATGCTTTCATTTTCGCTGTAGCTATTGTAGTTTGAGATTTTAAATATTTTCCGCACTAAAATTGGACCAGCATTCCAGCAATGTATTTTCGCTGTAGCTATTGTAGTTTTTGAGATATGAGTACTGGCCATTGGTAAAATCTATATATATATATAGCAAATAGTTATATATAGTAGTAGATATATATATATATATATATATATATATATATATATATATATATATATATATATATATATATATATATTAGCAACGTTACCATTACCTGGCAATTTTACGATATTTTTATAAACGACATTTTTCGTTATTTTCATATATCATTCTTTTTTTTACGTATCAACTTTTTTTTTTTTTTTTTTTTTTTTTTTTTTTTTTTTTTTTTTTTTTTTTTTTTTTTATATAGGAGAGAATTTTGGCAACACTGTTCTAGTACTTTGACATGGGTTCTAAAGATACAAAAACTGATTATCAGGAAAAATATCATATTTCTCACAGAATTTAAACTCAACTATTACCTTACTTTTTTTTAGAATCTATGCTGTGATTTTTATATAAAAAAAAATCAGTGATGCTAGGGTTCTGCTCTACTAATACCTAAGTTTTGTTAAGCAAACATAATAAATCTGTGTATACTTAACAAAACTTATCATAACCTTACCAATTTTTTAAACCTAATATCTTTATGTATATATATATATAAGCTATATATATATATATATATATATATATATATATATATATATATATATATATATATAGTATTTATATATATATATATATATATATATATATATATATATATATATATATATATATATATATATATATATACCGTATAGCTATAGAAAGAGAGAGAGAAAGAGGTTTAATCGCGTAGACTCCACAATCTCGCAAAACGTGAGTCATATTTGACACCGCGAAAAAACTCGCGAAGCTTACACCCGATAGTTACAGTACAGAATCTACAAATTTGATTTTATAGACAAAGTATATGTAAATAATTTTAAAAAATTTGTAAGTCCCTATTATTTATTTTATTTTTGTTATAAAGAAAATACATAAATTAATACTAGTATCAGTATCGGCCATTTTTTGGGTATCAGTATTGGTTAATATGGCTGATACTTCCTACTTTTTGGGTGAAGAATTATGAGAAACTTTTAGATTCAATAACACTATAGTAGGGTCCTTTGAAAGCCCACAAGGATAAGAAATCAATTAAGGTAAATTTTATTATTTATTATTTATTTTACTATTATTATTATATTATTATTATTATTATTATTATTATCATTATTATTATTATTATTATTATTTTTTATTTTATTTTATTTTATTTTTTTATTTTATTATTATTATTATTATTATTATTATTATTATATTATTATTATTATTATTATTATTATTATTATTATTATTATTATTATTATTATTAAAACCAAGATTGGAAGGTCTAAAAAATAATTTTGGTGCACATATGTATGTGTGCATATCTGCAGGTGTGTGTGTGTGTGTCAGAGTGTGTATGTTATATATGTGTGTGTGTGTGTGTTATTGTATAAAACTTAGCCATATATATTGTGTTTCCGTGTATATATATATATATATATATATATATATATATATATATATATATATATATATATATATATATATATATATATATATATATATATATATATATATATATATATATATAGTGCTGTTACCTAAAAAGGGCCCACTGATGTTAAATTTGGCCATAACTACTAAACTATTTAACATATATGAGTTTTAAAATAAGTTCTTAGAATGGCAGGTCCTATGTATGTTACCACATAAATTTTTTTTGTTTTTCTTAAAAATTGTTAAAATTATTTACTTAAAGTGAACAAAAAAAAAGGGCCCGCTGTTTGCAAAAAGGGCCCCACCCTTATAACTCTTGCTAGAGTTAATTTTTTGGTATTTTTAGGTTATTATCTTGTTATTTAAGGTTTTTGTGACTAAATATGAAGATTTTTTTTTTTAAATTAAAATAAAAAAAAATAATAAAATAAAAAAGGTAACTCAAATTTTTCAAAAACCATTCCAAATGGGTCAACCCTTATAACTCTTGCTAGAGTTAATTTTTTTTTGTGTTTTTAGGTTATTATTTTGTTATTTAAGGTTTTTTGTGACTAAATATGAAGAAATTTTTTATTTTTTTTAAAATTAATATAAAAAAAATAATAAAATAAAAAAAGGTAAATTTCCTCAAATTAAACAAAAATTCCAAGTGGGCCAACCCTTATAACTCTCTCTAGAGTTAATTTTTTTTTGTGTTTTTAGGTTATTTTATTATTTAAGATTTTTGTGACTAAATATGAAGAATAAAATTTTTTTTAAATATTAAAATAAAAAAAATAATGAAATAAAGAAAATGTAAAATACAGTACCTTAAATTACAGTTCTTTCATGCATGGGTTGTGGGAGCTTGTTGGGACCATGTTAACTCTATCACAATCTGTATCACAGTCTTTTGTTGAAGATTGGACAATCCCCCTTCCTTGAATAGGTTTTTTGTTTAAATCCCCTAAGCCCACTCCGAGATTGTTTGTATTTAAAAATCCCCTCCTAGAATAGGTTTGTATTTAAAAATCCCCTCCTAGAATAGGTTTGTATTTAAAAATCCCCTCCTAGAATAGGTTTGTATTTAAAAATCCCCTCCTAGAATAGGTTTGTATTTAAAAATCCCCTCCTAGAATAGGTTTGTATTTAAAAATCCCCTCCTAGAATATGTCGTTAATGTTTGAATTGTGCCCAGAGCTTGCGAATTTTTGTCAATGTTAATTCGCTTACCTTCACAGAATTTCCTGGACCAAAGGTGAAGTCGATAGCCCAAAGAAAACCTGTGAGACAGGCACAATTTCAGATTTTGATGCTTTAGAAGAGTACATTCCACTACCTCGAAAATCGAGGAAATGGAATTCTATGCTGTCAATTTCTTTGCCCTCATCAGGTGAAAATACTTGTTTGAGCCTGCCAATGTAGAACATCCTTTTAGGCAAAGTGAAATTGACAGCAAAGAGTTTCTCCCTGCAGCTGTCAATGTTGTTATTTAACAAATTTTTAATTCTCTTGACAGATCTTGCCAAATCCTCCTCCGACTCATCATCATCATCATCATCACTGCTACTGCTGCTGATGTACTTCAGCTTTCTCTTAGAACCTAAAACTCTTCCTTTTCCAACAACTCCAGAAGTTGAAGGAATGGGTTTGTGTTCAGGATCTAAGATTCTTTCAGCATCTCTCTGGGTTGTGATGAGAGTTGCTGCCATCTTAATACGCTTCCCGCGTAGCGCCCTGGCAGAACCTCGTGTGCTGCCTAACTTGCTACTGATGATATCCTGGAAAGATCCTTGTGAGGGTGGTGTTGTTGTTGCAGACTGGGATGTGTGTGTTACTGGTATTGAGTTCTCATTAATTAGATATTTATCATATATATATATATATATATATATATATATATATATATATATATATATATATATATATATATATATATATATATATATATATATATATATGTCTATATATACAAATCGTGCGCAAGAAGAGAGAGTCTTTTTACATAACATTTATGAAAAGTGGGCCCTTTTTACATAACATTTTTTTTTTAGACAATATACTAAAGTAAACAAAAATAAACAATATAACATGTTGTTAAGGTATAACATATACAGGCCAATTTTCATTCAAAAAAAAAGTCTCTTTTGTCATACAAATGGGCCCTTTTTGTATAGTCTTTTCGATGGTACCTGTGTGATACAGGAAGAACCAAATTTGAAATTTTGCAGTGGTCCGCCCTCAGCAGACGAGTAATATATTGATCTAGCCGCACTGAGATTTATAGAGTTCCACGTGTATTGACTGGTGTACAAAATGGTCACCACAATAGTCAAAAGTAGTGAAATTTTTGAAAATTTCAAATCACCAAAATGGATTTGAACCCATTATGCAACACCTTTAAACATGCATACTCGATGGGGTTAATAGGTCCACCAATTTTTTTCGCTCTACACATCATATATACGGAGATACAGGGTGGGCCTTTTTTGCATAACAAAATTGATGGGCCTTTTTTAGGTAACAGCACTAGTACCACCTCGTTTTGTTACACAAAAAAAAACCACTCTGTATCTCGGTAAATATGAGGTCTAGAGCGAAAAAATTTAGTGCACCTATTAATCGCATCTAGTATGAGTGAAAAAAATTGTTATAATGGTTCGAAGTCGATTTCTTGAATTTTGGGAATTTTTTTTCATTTTTGAAAAATTTCACAATTTTCAGCATTTCTGACCCGACTTTTTGAAACTTTTCAAGCATTCACTGCATTAAGAAATTTATAAATTAGTATAATATTTGATTCATTCCTGTTGGCCCCATCCTTGATCTCATTCCACACCAAATTTCATGAAATTTTATGCAGCCCCTCCCCCCCCCAGACCCTTGAGTTGAGCTCTAAAAAAAACCCACTTGTATCGAAAAAAAAACCAATTCCAAATTAATTGAAAATGTGCATGTATATGCGCTATATGGTTGTTTTTTTCCTCTGTCAGTGAAGTCCTAAACCCCCCAAAAATGTACAAAACCTGAATGTAACAAAAAACATAAGTATTTTAATATTATCGTAGAGATATATATATATATATATAGTATATCTATATATATATATATATATATATATATATATATATATATATATATATAATATATATATATATATATATATATATATATATATATATATATATATATATATATATATATATATATATATATATATATATATATATATATATAGTATCAATCACATTTCGTATGTGCTAGAAGTGACGTCACACGCGCTCCCGCATGTATAATTTTCTAGCACTTCTAGCATGGCATATCCTACATCATAGAATATACCGAGTCAGGTGTCTAACCCTATGTTTTAAGGTATAGGGAGTTGATTGCCATGGTTTATAACGGCATTGTGGCACACCTACCATGGTTTAGTACCCCCCCTTTTCTAATGCCTCTAGCATGGTATATCGTATGTCATGGAATATACCCAATATAGTTATCGATTAGTATATAATCAATACTGCTGAATCGATTCCCGTGGTTTATGATGCAATCTAATCACTTACCATGGTTTAGTATCAGATAGTACCCCTACCCCCCTTTTCTAATGCACCTATGCAACTTTTTTATTTCTGGAGCTACTGAGACGAGCTTGGTGTTGGCTAGTATGTTTTGAGGTATGCAGAGTCGATTCCCGCTATTGCCGAGTGGATAGTTTCAACCTTTGAGGTTTTAGAACGCATCAACATGCGTTTTACGTAGCCGGGTTACCCTTCGTCATATTCAAGGAGGGGGTGTTGGGGGGTTTAAACCTATTCAATGAGAACAAATTTCCTGATTCAAAACACCAGTTACATCATCACAAAATCAGAACACACTAACCTATTTTTTGATTTTTCTTAAAAAAAAAATTAATTTTTAATTTTGATTTATAAGGTCTGTGTATGAAAAATAAAAAAATAATTGTAAAATTTGATCACCTACTCTTTGATAGTACAGGTTTTAAGCTATGTATACATATAAAATGCATATTGATAGGAAATTTCGTTAAAAAGTTATTTAACCTGGGGCAATTTCAGATTTCCATTCCATTCTCTCCCCCATCCCCCTCACCCTTGATTGGGGTGGCCAATTGACTCAGTAACCACGGGAATCGATTTGGAGGCATTGGAAACCCATATAAACATACCCGACAACACAAAACTAAAAAGTAGCTAAAAATTGCTAAGGGTGCCAGATTTAACAAAAATCAGCTAAATCTGGCAATACAGCTAATTTATCATTCTTACAGCTAGTGTCAACCAAAAATGGGTAAAATTTATATATTTTTTTTAGGTTTTCTGAAATTGGCCCCAAAAAAATTTATTCCTTTTTTTTAGAAATTTTTTAAAAATAGTTATTATTTTTATTTTTTTAATTTCTTTACCTTAAATGATTGCCAAATGCCCATATTTTATCATATCTAGAACTAATTTCTGTAAGTGTTATAGTTTTTAAGTTAGTTACTTAAAAACAAAAAAAAAGGCCAATTTTTTTCTAAAATTGACGGTATCTTAATTTCATATTAAATTTTACTTTTTTTTTTTTTACTATTTTTAATAATATTTTTCATAAAATATGCTTAAAAAAGATTTAACTAACATATGATGACATATTGTCACTCTAAGAAGGGTTTTTAGAAGTGGGTTTTTTTTTTTATTTTTTTTTTTTTTTGTAAACCATGGTTTTTTTTTTTGTTTTTTTTTTTATCTAAATAATTTTAAAAGTATTAAAGCAAAACAAATAATTTTTCATGGGATTATAGCCTAGGCCTTGCCATTATAAGAAATTATTATAAAAGTCTGATATGTAAAATAGTTTAATAGTTATAGGCAAAAAACTGAAAAATGTTTTTTTTTATATGTAATAGCACTATATATATATATAGAGCAGCAGTGAGAAAGATATATATATATATATATATATATATATATATATATATATATATATATATATATATATATATATATATATATATATATATATATATATATATATATAATAATAATAATGTACTATTCAACTTTACAAGGCGATTAAGCTAATCGCCCCAAACTAGTATATTTTACAACCTCTTTCTGTATTGCTGCCAGACGTATGATTTTTACATTACTATAGGTGCAAGACGAGCGAAAAATGATTTCCTATTCACTTCTCCTGACTTCTTTTATAAATAGAAATTAAAAAACTACATACAACTGATACAAGTATGTTTATTAAATTTCTTATTATTAGACTAAATCATTCTGTAATTTCTGTCTTATTACAAGACAATTTTTTAAAATTTGTATTCAATTATATTTATCATAAATTGAAAACAGTTTTAATTGTTATAATTCAGAATTTACGCGGTCTCTCCATCGCTCCTATACACGAGTCGCCCCAGTGAATTATGTATATATATATATATATATATATATGTTATATATATATATATATATACACGAGACTTTATATATATATATATATATATATATATATATATATATATATATATATATATATATATATATAAAGGTAAATATCTCTGCATCATTTAAGCCAAATGTTTATTTGGGCGGTAGGGGATGAACTACTGGTTTCTCAAGAAAAATATTAGCGTATTCGGACTCAAAAAAGATAGGTAAATGTTAAAATATCTGAAAAGGTTTTTCTTTTCTTTTTACTTAAAGGAAAAAAATTAAAAATAAACAATTTAAATTACAAACAAATATGTTTAAATAAAAAATATTTTCTTTATATCAATTTTAAAAGTTTTTAAAATTTTTCAGTGGATAGTTTATAAAAAAGTGTGTCATATTTTCAGATATAGTCATTCCTGATTTAAATCAATCCCTCTGACTCCGATTCTGTATCCCTGAAAATGCTTGACTCCGACTCTTGACTCCCTTACATCTCGATAGTATATATAGGTTATGTATATATATATATATATATATATATATGTGTTATATAAAGAGATATAAAAAATATAGAGAGATATATATATATATATATATATATATATATATATATATATATATATATATATATATATATTTATATATTTTTTTAATTGACACACAGAGATATTTTGGATAAAAATTTTAGGTAACCCTATGAAGCATTAATAGACGTTATAGGGAAATGAATAGATATATAAATATATATATATATATATATTCAATATATATATAGAGAGTATATAAATATATATATATATATATATATATATATATATATATATATATATATAGTATATATATATATATATATATATATATATATATATATATGCATTTAATATGTTTATTTTTTATCCTTGAAGTTTAAAAGAAATGAGCTTCTAATTTATTTTTTTATAGTTAGAAATTTGGTTTATACAATTGATTCCATTGATAAGTAAAAAATTGTTATAAAAAGATATTAATGAAATCAATAT